>BQNB010075655.1:0-28269 GCA_026074375.1 Tanacetum coccineum | reverse complement strand
TCATGTAGATTTTAATGAGCTGACAGCTATGCCTTCTGAACACAGCAGTTTAGAACCCGCACTTCATGAAAGACTCTTGTAACAATCAGTTTAGGACTTGTGCCAAACCCTCCTCCTTTAACACCGTTTATACCACATTCAAGAACTGATTGGGATCTTTTGTTTCAACCACTGTTTGATGAATTACTCAATCCTCCATCAAGTGTTGATCACTCAGCCCTTGAAGTCATTGCTCCAATTGCTGAAGTAGTAGCTCCAGAACCCGTTACCTCAACCGGTTCACCTTCCTCAACAACTATTGACCAAGATGCACCATCTCCTAGTAACTCACAAACTTCACCTGAAACTCAATCTCCTATCATTTCTATCGATGTTGAAAAAGAAAATCACGACTTAGATGTTGCACACATGAATAACGATCCATTCTTTGGTATTCCAATTCCAGAAAATGATTCTGAAACATCTTCTTCTTTGGACGTTATTCCCTCCATTGTGCACACTGCTGCTCCTCCACTGTTTGATGAATTACTCAACCTTTCATCTAGTGTTGATCACCCAGCCCCTGAAGTTATTGCTCCAATTGCTGAAGTAGTAGCTCCAAAACCCACTGCATCAACTGGTTTACCTTCCTCAACAACTGTTGATCAAGATGCACCATCACCTAGTAACTCTCAAACAACACCCGAAACTCAATCTCCTGTCATTTCTAACGATGTTGAAGAAGAAAATCATGACTTAGATGTTGCACACATGAATAACGATCCATTCTTTGGTATTCTATTTCCAAAATATGATTCTGAAGCATCTTCTTCTTCGGATATTATTCCTACTGTTGTGCATACTGCTGCTCCTAACTCAGAACACGTTACCAAATAGACCAAGAATCATCCTTTAGAAAACATCATCGATGAACTCGAAAGACCTATTTCCATAAGACTCCAACTCCATGAATAAGCTTTATTTTGTTACTACGATGCCTTTCTCACATCAGTTGAACCAAAGAACTATAAAGACGCATTAACTCAAGCATGTTGGATTGAAGCAATGTAAGAGGAGCTACATGAATTTGAATGTCTTGATGTCTGGGAACTCGTTCCACGTCTAGATAAAGTGATGGTCATTACTTTAAAATGGATTTATAAGGTAAAACTTGATGAAATAGGAGGAATTCTTAAGAACAAGGCTCGTTTGGTTGCTCGTGGTTACTGTCAATAAGAGGGAATTGATTTTGAGGAATCCTTTGCTCCAGTGGCTAGACTTGATGCTATTCGAATTTTCCTCGCATATGCTGCTCACATGAATATGATCGTCTATCAAATGGATGTTAAGACGAGATTCTTGAATGGCATTCTGCGCGAAGAAGTTTATGTTAGTCAACTGGACGGGTTTGTGGATCAAGACAATCCAAATCATGTGTACAAGCTTAAGAAAGCTGTAGGTTCCGATTTAACACTTCACTTGATAACCCGAATCGAAACAAGAAAGGAGAAAAGAGATAAAGGTTTAGAGAGAGAGAAGAAAGAGAGTTGAGAGAGAAGAGGAAAAAAGATATATTGAAAATTGAAAAACTAGATATTTTCTGAAAAGAAAATATCTATATATATGAGATATTTTCTGAAAAGAAAATATCTAAATATATATATACCCCTACACATTTAATGTGACGCGCGGGATATTTAACTAGGACCCGGGCTCGGGTTTTGCTTGGGATTAAACCCGAAACATATACAATATTAGATTAACTATCGAGCCCGATTCCCGATAATATTTTATTACAACGTTAACTAATTAAAGACCGAAGCTCCATCGTAGAGTGACCGAGCTTCCTTGTTCGACTCAATAAATTGAGGCTAACAATCTCCCCCGAAGTGAGGTCTTGAACACTATGTATCTTACAGCCAGTAGACCAGACCTAACATTTGTTGTATGCATGTGTGCCCGGTATCAGGCAAAGCCTACCGAAAAGCACTTACATGCTGTAAAAAGAATCTTTAAATACCTAAGAGGAACCGTTAATAGGGGACTCTGGTATCCAAAGGATTCTTCTATTGCTCTAACAGCTTATGCAGACGCTGATCATGCGGGTTGCCAAGATACTAGATGAAGTACATCTGGAAGTATGCAATTATTGGGAGACAGACTTGTTAGCTGGTCATCAAAAAGACAGAAAAGCGCTGCGATATCTAGTACAGAAGCTGAATATATTGCCTTGTCTGGCTATTGTGCTTAAGTCCTTTGGATGAGATCACAGCTTACCGACTATGGCCTTGGATTCAATAAAATTCCAATGTACTGTGATAACAAAAGCGCTATTGCCTTATGCTGCAACAATGTTCAACATTCTCGATCAAAACATATTGACATCAGATTTCACTTCATAAAAGAGCAAGTTGAAAACGGAGTAGTAGAGCTTTACTTTGTCAATACGGAGTATCAGCTAGCGGACATCTTCACTAAAGCCCTTGGCAGAGAAAGAATTGAATTTCTTATCAACAAGCTGGGAATGCGAAGTTTTACGCCGGAGACCCTGAAACAATTGGCAGATGAAGCTGAAGAATAGTGGTGGTACCTATTCAAATATCCTGTATATAATATGTATATATATCCAAAACCAGAAAAACCAAAAAGATTTTTCATTTTCAGTAAACCTTTATAAAAACAAAATACAAAAATATAAAATCTTTAAAACCAAAGAAAAAAATAAAAAATGAGAAAACATAAAAAGAGGTAATAATTGGCAATGTCTATGAAAATCGAACATTTGACGTCTTAGAAAGCCTTTATATAATGATACGAGGCTGTAAATGAAGTTCGAGCAGAAGTTCATAATTTTCAAACATGCCAATATGGCTTGCTATTATTCAGATAGCAACCCAGTCATCATCTTAAAGGCAAGTATTTCAACAAAGAAACTTGACCTCATAAACAGAATTTAATCTCGGCAAGTCTACTTTAGCCAGCCAAAGTTTGGTGTTTACTTTGCAACACAACCCGTGCTTCTTGTATACAATAAGTGTACGTGTTAGTGCATTTATTTGTCATAATAAGAGAAATCTTATTTTTATTGGTAAAAAGTTGTCTTCATAATGAATCAGTGTTTTAAGTAATCACAAAAAGATTTTCAAAGACAATTCGACCACTCAAACAATGACTACAACTCTTTAAATAGAAACAGGTCATTATTTGAGGGGGGAGAAAGCGTCATTAAATAATCTTTTAAAACGGTCTTTCAAAATAAGTCACAGAATAAACGGATAAAGTTTTTGATAATGACGGATAACATTTTTAAGGGGAGTTAATTTATATTAACTACAAGAGCTTTAGATGTTATTTGTTTCAAACTTTAGGGACTTATTTGCAATTTAAGACTTAGTTGATTCTTACGGAATAGATTTAAGCTTATTAATTCTCCGAACACGATCTATAGTATATGTGCGTACTAAGTTTTGATGATTCCGAGTTATCGAAACCAACAAGGGGAAAGGAATAGATATACAAGAAAGATAATGAGTACACGTGATAGAATTCATACCCTATTCTCATTTTAGGTCATTCCGGGAAGACAAATGTCATAACCGCAGAGAAAATCAGTGTTTAACTTGTTACTTTCGGGTGCACTATTTCAACTACATAGGGGTAGAGATATCTTGTGATTTCAAGTATGCATCATTTAAGATACTAGGGGGAAGTGTTGTAAGAAGATTTATTCTAAGCGTGAGAAGATTGGTTACTGATTCAATAAATGCTTCCTCAAACGGTTAATCACTAAGCTTATTTTTTAAAGAGAGTAGAATTAGTTGACAAAAGAGGTACACATAGGTTTGATAAGTATGATGATTCCTTAAGATAGTCAGTATTCTGCAGAAAGAAATGAGTACATTTGTGACTTAGTTGACTTAGGTGTTATCATTTCGACTACTTAGAGGGAATAATTGTGACATCCGGGACTTAGTTGACTTTGGTGTTACAATTTATATCATCACTATCGTGTAAGGAGAAATACGGGTATCCGGGACTTAATTGACTTTGGTATTACGGTTTTGAATAAGGTGTGTACTTCGGATATTTGGGCTTTATACATCAAGACTGCTTGATGTGGTGTGCACATCTGCTTTGAATCTACTCAAGAAAGGATGCTGTTCGGGGGGGGGGGGGGGGGGGAGCTAAGACAGCTTCTAAATGGAGATTATCAAGATGAACTACATATTGCTGACATGGACAGAATGACTTTGTCATTTTTAGTTTGAATATTTTCAGGTCCTGTCTCATACACAATCTTGTGAATATATAAATGTGTAGTGTAGACTTAAAATCAGGCATATATAGTGTTTGAGTAGAAATTTTCAATAATATTCTTAATTAAATCAAAAATTTTTCAAATTAACATACTCAAACACCATATAATTCTCTCATAATTTGAGGGGGAGCATTAAAAATGTTCTTAATACGGCTTGTTAATAATTGGACATTTTCCCCAAAAGCAGTTATATTTGAATCAATTAATATCCAAAATATCAAGAGATAATTAAATTATATTATTTTTGATAAGGGGAGAAAATGTGATAAAATAATATGGCTAAAGATGTGAATTTTAAGACTTTAGTGTCCGCTATCCCATATATGTGGCTAAACTCTATCGATCAATCCGATGCACATATATAAGGGGAGCAAATGGTTACATGTGGCATTACCAAAGACCGGCCTTTTTAATTTACTGTAATAGAGTATAAGGTGTATAAGTTTAGGTATACATTCCCATGGATCCATCCTAAATCGAAGGATCTACCAGGGATATTCCTCTAGTTAGTGTAGAAGTCCTTAGTATGATGATACAAAAGGAGTAAATGATGAGAATAAAGGAAGAGTGCCGACTGAGATGGAGCTAATACTTGAACAAATCCAACAAGGTATTAGTTATAAAGTCTCGATAAGCACCGAAGGGGTTGAAGAATTAAAAAGAAAAGTTAAGATAAAGGGTGAAAAGAAAGAAGCCCACCTTTACACTTTAAACCGGTTTAATACATCTGCGTCAAGAATCACAAAGAAGCTGGCTAACATTGAGACTGACATTATGGACCCAGTTATGCAATGCACAACCCTCCCATAGCCACCAGAAATATCTCAAAAGACTCTTGTTTCATTTCTCATAGATATTACACACATTTCTATCAACTCTCTCACTTCGAGTTAGTTGGTATTGAAAAGGTGACAGTCGCTCTAAGCCTTTGATCACAAAACCAAAGTTGAAACTATTGATCATACAGCCAAAAGAGATCATCCATAATAGTCACTAGGACACTGTTCAAATATAGTTGTTGTTAACACACTGTGAAAACAAGTAATAACCTAAGAGTCCTACGCATTATCCTTGTGATTTTGCCAGAAAATCAGAGTGACACTAAAGTATTCATAATGACGATGGAAATCCTGCTTGAGCCGACATCAAAAAAGCTCTTGGTAGGTGACTTGTGCGATTCAAATGAATCAAACTTGTGACAACTGGAAAGAAATGATGGTGCGATTCTAAAATGAATAAAAAAAAAAAAAAAAAAAAAAAAAAAAAAAAAAAAAAAAAAAAAAACAAACTTGTTCCGTAAATGAATTGACGGTTTATGATGAATTTTTGAAATGATTAACACTCTTGATGTGTCACAAAACCACTTTAAGTAATGACACACGATTGATTTACAAAATTGATTTTTCATGAGAGTCAGTAACCCACTGGTTCACTCTTATCGTGTTGTCTGCTAAGACGTTCCGGTAATGACAACATGCTGAGTTTTGCTGAATCTAATACATAGTGTTAGAAAGATTCAAAACTTCACTGAAATCCTATCAAGGAGATACTCTTAAAACTAAATCTACTTGAACACAAGTCGATCCTCACAGATTCGAAGGTTACTCCAGCCAAACACGGGCGAATGGCAAAGCCATATTCGTCCCACCGCATTATTGCTAACCTGTATATTAATGCAGGAATAGCATAAAGATGGAGGTGAAGGTACTGATTCCAGTTGCACAAGGATTCATAAACCACAAGCTTTGACAACCGTGGCTTGAGCAGGTTGGTCAAACCGTAGTGTTGACCTAAATATCTGTTCTATAAGTATGGGTTATTTGTTATATGTGTTTATACGTGTTTATATGTGTTTGTGTGGGATATGTGAGATGCAAAATCAATTCCATTTAAGCGTGACCTCTCATGGGATTGGATTTGTGTTGATTATGTGGAAATCAATTCAGTTCACTTTTGGTGACAATAATATTTTGGTAATTGAAATCGTTTTCGCGTTAATTGTGTAAGTAATTATACGTATACGTATTAATGTGTTTAGAATATTAGGAAAGAGATTAGGGTTCTAGTAGTAAGAGATATGAAAGAAATAGAAATTTTCTATTTTTGGAATGTTAGGTTTAATAAAAATGAAAAGTTAATTATTTTTAAAAGTCTAGTAAATTGCGTTTACGCAAAAAGGTATGCGCAAATAAGCTTAGGTTTTTGTAGAAAATTAAGGTAATGTTAATAATTAAGTAATTAATAAAAAAAATATAAATAAGGCCATTCGGCCGGATAAGGGAAAGAAAAAAAAGAGTTTTAAAAGGAAACAAATACTAATTAGACTTTATCTATAATTAGTTTGGGGGCCTATAAATACAAAATAAAATCCCATAACCCTCCCCCTTGTGAGATCGGTCGAACAAAGAGAAAAGAGGAGAAAAAAATTAGGGTTTTTGCTTTTGGGAAGAAATCAAGCTCTAAGGTAAGTTTTAATTAATCCTTGTTAGTTATTAATCTTTAATCATGTAATAATCAATATGGTGGATAATTAGGGTTCATTAAATCTGTAATTAATGGTATAATGATCATGTTATAATGATTAGGGTTGAATTAGAAGCTTATGGGTGTAATTGGTTAAACTTAATTCGCGTTAGAATTTGATTTAGATTGGGGCAGAATTTAGGGCTGTGTTGTTTGACTGATATCTCAATGATGGTAATAGCTTTTGTCAAGTTTCCGGTGCCTATAACGTAGCTCAGAGAGTCTAGTTTTTAGAACATCCAGCCTCGAAGGTTTATGAGGTCGGGAAGTCATTCAAACGTTGGTTGCAAGAAAAGTTGTCAGAGCAGAGATACGGTCAGATTTAAGTCAATAACGATGTATAAAACCCCCACTGAAATTGAAATAGATTATCCCTTCTACAAGAGTTTAGTTCTATGTGTCTATTAGAAATCCCCCAAAGGAGAGCTTCTGATTTGGAGTCTAAGTATGGTTTTTAGGTCAAAACGTTTTAGTGTGCGATCAGATCCGAAACTGAGTAGTTAAAAGTTTGATTTTATTTGAGGCACTTAAGAAGGGAAATAAATTAGTGGAAAAATCATGGAGTTAGTAGACTCATGGTATTTAACCTGTGATTTTTGGTAGAATTTATAAAGCTCAGTAGGTTTGGTTTAGAAAATGGTAAAGTGAGGTCACAATCTGTATTTTCGGTAAATTGTAAGACTTGAAATAATGTGTAAAACGAATTGGTTAATGTCGGGCATGGTGTCAGGGTGACCCATGAGGGTAACTAAACACCTTAGACATCCATCATATGATTGTTACATGTGCTTAAGCTTTTGGCTTAGTAGCGTGTAACACGAGTTATTTGTTGTTTAGATTTGTGCTAGTTGTTTGTGAAGCTTTTGTGGAATCTTTGGAAGCTAAGCAAAGTGAGTTTCATACCCCTTTTTCTCATGTTATTTTGGGTGAGAATGATGCTTGTAGTCGTGTTAAAATGTTTTTAGCTTACAGTAAGTTATGTGAAAAGATCGGATAGTTACGCCTACTCATAGTTGTGAAATGGGATCGATGGTACGCCAACCCGTGTATGATATGTTTGTTATTATGGAATCCCATATGCAAAACGAGGTGGGGTTTTTTTAAAACGGTGGTAAGACTGCGTGAGCTAATATGAGGCCATGTAGCGCACATATGTAGTTGATATGATTGTGGATCGTGGGTACGTTTTCCGTCCCGTTGTTGTTAATTGTTGTCATGATTGTTTTGATAAATGCGCAGCTAATTGAAAGTTATATTTTGGATTATTGTTGTAGTCGTAAACCTATGATTCTCGCTCAACTTTATGTGACGTTTTAACATCATTTTCAGGTGAGCATAATGGTGCTAAGATAAAGCGAAGTAGCTAGAAGAGACCGTAGGATGCTTATGGAGTTTATTATGCTTATGATTGAATCAATGCGTTTGCCATGAATGTTTGATTATGTTTTGCAATGTTATTAATTGACGAGACTCTTTATCATTAATAAAGACACCATTAGGTTTGGTATTGTATGAAAGCTTTGTGTCTTTGCTTTACTTTAGTTTTCATTTTAGTATTCTCTATATAGACACCATGTGTTGTGATGATATCCATTCTTGTTTACGCCTAGCGTTTCCACCTTAGCGGGGTGTGACAATGCTCATACCCGATCGACAAATATAAAGACATCATGAAAGCTCAAGTACATGTTTCAAGACTTTCGCTACTCTAATACCGTACGTCCTTCTTGAAGTGACGAAGTGTTAAAGTTAAATATATATATACTTTAACACTACGGAGATGTTATTATTTTATTTTGGATCTTTGGATTTTATTCATTTCTCGTTAGATTTTCTTGAATCGCTTAGACGATTGTCTCATGGTTGTTTGAGGAGTCTATTTTGAGTATTTTGTGTTGCTGTGGCACTTAGCCCAAGTGCATCAAGTTGTTTTACTTAACTACCACACAACCATGCTACCAAAATGTTTTGAAATAAGAATAAGGGTTTTGTAATAAGAGTAAGAATTTGATGTGAGTAAAGACGAACGCTTGTACAATAAGGCAATTTTGTACAAAATATTAATAAGGTGAAATTAATGTTAGGTTGTGGCCGGGTACCGTTGTGCGTTGTAAAGATTATTTGTGTGTTGTGTAAAGATTATCTATGCGGTTATTATCATCTGTCGAGGTGAGTTCTCGTAGCCCAACTTTTTAAATCTTTTCCGTTGGGGAAAAATGATACTCAAATGTATTTTGAACTGTTTTTCTAAACTGTGCGAAATGTGGTTTTGTTTTTGGGACAATTTATGTGCTTATGACTGCAATGTGAATATTATGTGGTATGATTGTGCTTCATGCATCGAGGTGCATGGCAAGGTATGAGAATAGCATGCATTTGCTATGATTGCGAAGGGTCTGCCCTAAGTAAATGCTCTAGCTGGTAGGCTTTTAGGTGCGTGTGACCTCGGAGTTGCGACTCCAAGAGCATTGGTATATGCTGGTTTGATGACTAGCGGGGATGCTAGGTCATGGTACATGATTAGCGGGGATGCTAAGTGATGTGTCATTGTGTGGTGTATATTTTATTGATTCAAGTTTTAAATTTATATTTTGCCGACTAAACCAAAAACAACACTTTAACGGGCAATGTACCCGATCGGTAGTAGTTTCGTGGTAAGTAGGGTGTCGAACACTTGAAGCGAGGTTAAATCTATCAATTTAATTAATATCTTGGCTATCTAATCTATGTTAATTCTATTCTATTCTAAACCTATGTTAAACCTATGTCAGTCTAAATCCTAATTCTAACGGGAAAAGGGGGTTTCAGCCTGAGAGACTGGCACGGTTTGGTTGGTGACTACAATCAATTCAAGGCACTTTTACCCACGCAAGCTAATTAACAAAAGATAAAAGAGCGGTCGAACCTTATATAAGAAAACTGTATTAACCATTATCAATCCGATT
Organism: Tanacetum coccineum; assembly: GCA_026074375.1. Taxonomy (NCBI): domain Eukaryota; kingdom Viridiplantae; phylum Streptophyta; class Magnoliopsida; order Asterales; family Asteraceae; genus Tanacetum; species Tanacetum coccineum. The sequence goes on along the minus strand of BQNB010075655.1, from coordinate 18,504 downwards.
AGAAAGTTGATTTGTTTATTAAGTGCAATGATTTCTTCTCTCGAGGTGGCATATCATTTTTAAGACTTAGGCGTTACATCATCCTAAGACCTAGACACATTAATTCTGTCACAATTAAAGCATCCGCATAAAGCATCCTTATTTGCTGATTATAATCTATCTTAGGGATTAAAGCAATGGTGATCTTGTTAAACCCTAGCTCATAGAGACTTTACCCACTTACCGCTTAATGGCAATTTATACACTAGTAGTCCACTTGTCCAACTATCCAATAGAATCAGAACGTTACTTGTTGAATTATCTAGGTCACCTGCTAGTCAACACGATCAATAAACCATTGGCAATATCCAATTAACTAGTTAAGCCCGAAGCGTATCCTAGACACAGACTTAGAAGGACAATATTTGTGTAACTATAATTCTAGATGTATAAATTACTATATGGAGAGCTATCCCGGACTCTAGATCTACTTGGTCCGTGTCACTAGATCCAGTTGAATGATAGGTCGCATACAAAAGCGCGTAAACAAGTATAAATTGATAAACATAAACAAGCATTCAACGATAAATCAAAAAATCGAGATAAACAAATACCAAACATTCAGATCTTCATAATAATGGCTAATACCAAAGGGTATTAGCCTTTAAAACGCCATAATAATTACAAGAGTAATTATCAGCCAAGTGAAAAATAACCGAGTTAACAAATGATACAAAAACTAACGATTCTAAAAGTATTCGGAATTAACACGTTGTCTCATTATGAATTGATAACGTTGCTCGACCTCTTCTGCTCTTTTTCTCCTCTGAAAGACTTTTATGGTTTAGGTATCGAGAATATGATTTAGCACATTTAAAACTCGTTTTTGAGCTTTCTATTTATAAGGTCTGGAAGTCGGTTCGATACGGCGTATCCAAGGGATTGGATACGGCGTATTGGGGATTTCTTGGAGTAGGGACCACGCTTGATATCTTCCAGAATATTATATTGATTCCATATCTTGAATACGGCGTATTGAGTCTCTCTGGATACGGGATTGTTTTTAAGCTTTATCCTCTGTGGTATTTTGGTGGATGTCAGGCTGTGTAGATCATGTCGCATATCTTCCTTGATGGATACGGCGTATTGGTCTTTAGAATAGTAATCTTCAAAATATCTTCATTTAAGCTCCAGAATGCGCGCCTTTTGCTATCTTTCACCAATTACTCCATAATTACTGCAATTCTTAAATATAAACGATTAAGTAACAATTCTTTGCAATAACTATACAAAATGGGTTAATAACATAAGATAAATGATGCTATAAAATAGACGTTATTTGATGTCATCACATCCTCACCTAAATCTTCATCTCCAGAGGATTCTACCCTAGCTGTAAGACCAACTCTGTACATTCTTTTAAGCCTATGAGTTCTTGACTTATTCCTCCTCTCTAGCTTCTTGACTCTCCTTTTCAAACTTGCAATCTCATTATCTTAAGTAGTCTTTGTAGTCTCCAAATCAAGAACCCTTTGTTGTAATATTGTACATAATTCCATCAATTCATTAAGTTTTAGACTATCCTCACCACTTCAAAGTGTGTTACCTCTTACGAGCAGTGGATCATTGGATATTTTAGATACATTATTAAACCTAGTTTGAGCAATAGTATCCCCCATGCTGTCTTGGTGCCTGGGACCACCACCTGAAGTAGTTCATTGGGAACCAGCTTCATTAGGTGTTGCCTTAGATTGGGTCTTATTGATGTTACCCCTATCTTGCTCTGCATCTAAGCTAGTAGCAGTAGTGGCAGCCCTTTCCAAACTGTCATCCATCTCCTCATTGACAGCCTCATCTGCTACATTGTCTGTAGGACCATTAGACTGAGGTATCTTAGTGTCCTTTCTCTTCGGCTTCTTAGGTCTTTGTTTCTTTTGAGGTTGAGATGTTAATGGTTGAATAATTGTGGGTGTATGATGAGGATTAGTGGGATTTGCTGAACCTTCACCCATTTCTTCTTGAACTTGTACCACAATTGTTTGGAATAATGGTGTTTCCCTTCCAGAAAAACCTTTCCCTACCCTTATTTTATTCTAAATAACTTCTTGATGAGTGGGTGCTTTATATATTCCTCTTATGATTATGACTTCACCTTTAGTTGTTTATCTAAAAAGACTTGTATAAACCTTGGATACATCAAAAATTTTCCTGCATTATCCAACTTCTTCACCATACTTTCAAAAATGTATTTTGAAAAGTTGAACTTTTGGCTTGTAGCTAAATAGATAATTGCAGATGCCATAGTGCTACTAAACTCATTCCATGCAGTAGTCTTAGAACTTAGGCATTGTAAAATAGTATGAATAAAAAATTTCCATTGTGGGGAAAAGAATGCCTTATAGAAAGTAAGCTTTTGTGAAATTTTCTCATACCCCATCAGTGTAAGCTGTTCAAAAATGGTAGAATTGGGTAGACAATCAACACCTTCAGCATCTTCTAGTTGAAGATCTCTTCTCACAGTTGATTCAGTTATGATTATCTTCTTTCCATCCATAGGGCTTAGTAATTGTATATGACCCATTTACAGTTTTGGCTTTGAAGTAGACCAGAACTGTTCTATGCACGAAATGTATATAGTGGGATTGATCGTTAGTGCATATCTTATAGGATTTGCATTCAGAAAATCCACTATCTGCTCAAACCCTTCACTTTCTGCGGGTTTAGAGCAACCATGTTATGAGTATCAGCAAACTTTAGGGTCGTCATTGTGTTGGGTTTTGATGGTGAATGATGAATTAAGTTAGGGTTTATGATTAGAGAGTATATGGAATGAAATTGATTCAATGAGTGATTAAAACCCTTAATCAAAGTATTTATGAAAATACAGTCAACAACATTAACGTTCATCAGCAGTAGTAAGTTATGCCTGGCAGCATTAACTTTCAAAAGCTTGTGGTTAGTTTTATGACTTAGCCAACTTTAATCTTTATTTCTAAAGCTTAGTTAAGTTTATGCCATAGACAGCATTAACTTTCACAGTAGTTGTAAGTTTTGCTCCTACGCCCCCACCCCCCCCCTCCTCCATTACCTCACCGCGCGCACTAGTAGTTGTAAGTTTATGTCCTAACATCTTTAACTTTGGTGGCCACTGCATTAACTCCAATTTCATTCCAAAACACTTTATCTCAACTCTCTTTTTGTTTTTCAACTCACCACTTCTCTCAATTCTTTTACTCACCAAATCACTCTGTTTGTTTTTATTTCACACAGCTCTCTTTTTGTTTTTATTCTCACCAATTCTCTCAATTCTTTTTCTCACCAAAACACTCTATCTATTTTCTCTAATAACCAGCTTTTCCATCAATGTTAGTCCAAAAACCAAGAAAACACAATCCATAGAAATTTTTACAATATTAATTATACCTAACAGTATTAAGTATAACTAGTAGGAAACTCAGCATTATTAAGTATATCTTGCTAGCAACTAATTATATTTATCAGCAAAAACTTTTAATGACATGAATAACAGTACTAATTCATATAAAACTTTACAAAAACATAAAGAGATAAAAGATTTTAAGGATTTAGCATTCCAGTACTAGCAATCAAATATTGAAACCTACTTACATTAACGCTTTTTTGTAAGTAAATCTACTACAATTCTTTCAGTATGGATTTTGATCATTTTGAATCAACTTCTTTTCATTCAATCATAATAAAAATGATGTCTATCTCTATTGCTTTGTTTTTGAATGAAAATAGGATTTTTTTATTATGCAAATAGTACTGTATTGTCATAAAAGATCTGGTATAATAAATTGTACCCATAATCAAGTAGTTGATTCTGAATCCAAAGCACTTGTCCATAACAACTTGAAGCAGCCACATACTCAGCTTCTGTTGTATAATTTGCAACCACTGTTCTGTTTTTTGCCCTGCTATGATATTAATTACTTCCAAGAATTGAACATCCTCTGTTGTAGACTTTCCCTTTCTAAGCTTGCTCCAGCATAATCATATCAGTGATATACTACCAAATAAAAGGAGAATCTTTTGGATACCAAAGGCACTATTGTGGTTGACCTTTAGGTACCTAAAAATCTGTTCACAGCTGAAGGTGTAAAACCTTTGATTGCACTTGGTATATAGAGTTATGATCATACTGGCAAAATGATGTCGGGTCTTGATGACTGTAAGATAATCAATGAACAGTCATTGACCTTACATATAAACTTACACTTCTTCGCCATCTTCATCCTTGTGCAAAGGCTTTTGAGTTTCCATAGCGTGCTTGCAGTCTTGACTTTTGTAAACCCAAATTTCTTTAGAATTCACCAACTTATTGTTCGCTTGACTAATTAAGGTGCCATCCTTCTTTGCTGCTCTTGTAATCCCAAAAAGAATATAAGTTCTCCTATTGAAACTCATCTAATATTTCGCATGCATCACTTCTCAAAAATGAATTGCCGCAGCTCCTTTTTGTTGATCAAAGGATGATATATCCACTTACACTTTGACCAGCTAAATATCACCTTTGTACCTTTGGACGAATAAGGTTTTATCAATTTTCCCTCTTTTTAAAAACTCATTGTCAAACAGGATATGTTGACAAGGTTTTCATACCAAGCTCTGGAGCTTGATGTAGTCATCATTGGCGCACCGCCTCTTTAAACCCATGGATACTCTATCAGGAAAAGTTGGATCTTCAATCCTAGTGGTGACATTCTTACCCTCTCGCTTCAACGCTTTCATAGAGAAAAGTAACTTTTTCTCCCAACCAATCATCTCCTCGCACTCCCCCTCCCCCCACTCTCTCTCTTCCCAAATAAAGCATAAGCTAAAATAGGCACTTGCTAAATTCTTGCAACAGCGCGGTACCAATTACTACAATCCACTTCCAATCCCTTCTACATTATATAACCCCCACCGCCCCCACCACTCTTATTTTTGATCATATCATAATTCCTTCTTATTATCTTTTTATACTTGCAGACCCATTTGTGCCTATACGCCCCTTTTTCCATTTGGTAAATGCAAACAAGTCAAAACTTCTTGTAGACTAGAAATTTAGAAGCTCTTCTGCATAGCCTCTATCCAGCTAGGATTTTAATGCATGAATTACTTTATGTTCTTACTTGTGATAAAAAAGACTCGCAAACAAGCAATTTTGAAGGTATTAGTTTGTTCTTGTGTTGAATAGTATTCACAACACCTGTTCATTCAAATTCTTTGGAATATTTTTGTGTATATTGTGTTGTGTTGTAAAAATTAATCATGATTACAAACATCTCCCAAATCACTTGATCATGACGGATGGGTCATTTTGAACTTTGTAGTTGAAACTCGGACTCGCGCTCTTGGACTTTGTGTCTAAATTGTTCATGTCTATCATCATGCACCATCCACTCCTGCTCGCTCACTCGCTATCGCGAGCGCGCGCTGCGCACAAATTTGCTAATAATCTTCCAAAGCATGCATATTAAGATCAATTGGAAGTTCAATGCTACAGCATTAACCTCATTTATGCTAGCAGCATTAACATTGTTAGTGCTATTAACATTATCTTCCTTCTCTTGATCATTACTTTCACTATTTTTTCTTGGATATTTATCAACCTTCTTTTCATCATCATTTGAAGATTTGGATCTATCATTATGAGAACTTTTAGATCGTGGAAAAATGGATTGGACGGCTGCCATAAAGGTTGACAAAATGTATTCATGACAGGTCTATTCTCCTTTCTAGCTTGACTTGCCATTTATCACTTGCTTTGTACCCTGCAAAAACCATTAGGGACTGTGTACCTGCAACAAATGGCTCATAATTTTATTGGTTATTGTTAGTGCATCAATATCAAATAGCCATCTGGCCACTCCCTAACAACATTAGGTGTATTTTCACATGAACTAATATGCTAGTTTTCTTCCACTATCCTAGTTCTACTATTGAATACTCTAAAAGCTTTACTATTCAAAGAGTATCCATCAAAGAAACCTTCATCAACCTTACCATCAAATTTGTCTAAGTGATCTATGGTATTAAGAATAGTAACAGGACACCCAAATAGTCTCATAAAACTTAAAGTTGATATTCTACCATGAAAAAGTTCATATGAGGTCTTGTTATGAGGCTTAACTACTAACACTCTATTTTAGTAATTAGCAAGCAGTATTAACTGCTTCTGCCCAAAAAGTAGTTGGCAACTTCCCTAAAATTCTCTCTCTCTAGAAGGAGATTTCTGGCCGCCACTTCCATTCTTTTCCGGCTATAACATCAGCCTTATTCGTCCTCTCTACCCTTCTTAGGTATGCAATACGAGTAGTTGGGTGTTATTATTCTTCTAAAGGGTGGCAGTTGTGACCAAAATTGCTATATCATAAAGAAATCTCCTTCACGGGCAGCCTATGCTTCATTCTGATCACCTAATTTATAGGTCGTTTTAATTGCTGCCCTATCGTTTATTTCTCTATATCTTCAGCGATCCTTGTCTCCCTATTCCTAGGGTTTCGATCATCAAGAGTGTATCTTAGGGTTTCGTTGTGGTTTTGTGGTTGGTATCCCCTTATAAAGTGTCGTCTTTACCATTATGATGTTATGTTTGATCATTCTTGGTAATACGATCTGTCCTTAATCATTGTGGATTAGGGTTTCTTGGCGGCAACCTTATTATCGTGGCTATAAGGTTTTTTGTTTGTTTTATGGTATTTGCTAATCATGGGCAATACGTGAAGGGGATTCTATCCTCTTTATGATGATGTTGTTCGTGGGTTCATGAAGAGATGGTGAGTACCAAAGCCCTAGTTCTTCCTTTCATGCAAAACCCTAAAGATTTTGGGGATCATCATTGATTAGGGCTAAGGTGGTATATGGTTTATGGTGGTGTTCTTGATGGTTGATTTGTTCGCGGATCAGCATCATTAATGAATCTATTCATAATTGGTCGTATGTTTAGATCGTTCGTCCCTTGGTATTGAATAATGATGGTTTACCATTTTTCTTGGTGATTAGTGGTGAATTACTGGAAGTAGGATCTGGTATGGAGTCGTTATCGGGTGATAATGATTCTCTACAGATTCTCGTAATAACCCAATATCGGCTGCGTCATGGATAACACTCGAAAACGATGTGGTTGTTATAGATGAAAATGTAGTCATCCTGGTGGCTGCAATGGATGAAGTGCGTGATCAGGTCGCTTCATGCTATGTTTAATGCTTTGGGAGTTTGGTATCTCATTGTATTGTGCGTTTAAGTTAGGACTGCCTTTTCCATGTTGAATGTTGCAAGTCATTATCCTAGTTTATGTTTGTGTCAAGAAGCTGAGATGTGCCTCATTTCGATTGCTTCTTATGGGAAAGTATGGGAGCAGTTGCTTTCATTTTTTTGGTTTCATTGCAGCGGAATACGTCTTGTGGTTCCAGTGTGAGTGCTCGAGTTAGGATCTTAGAAATATTAATGTGTTAATTTTTAGATTTCCTAGCTTTATGGTCGTGTGAAGAAATTTGTTCTTCACTATTAGTCCATTAGAATAGTTTGTCATTCTAATGTAGGATTTGTGGTTTTTGCACTGAAGGTGCGTGATTGTCGCCCATGTAACGGACTGTGATGTAGAACTTCATCTACATCCATTGTACTTCAATGTTTTTTGGTGTAATACAATTTACCGGGGAAACCCTTTACCTAAAAAAACTTAGAATCAGCTAGCATAGTCCTAGCAGCCTCAATTAGTGTCTTATTTCTCCTCTCAGCTACTCCATTTTGTTGAGGAGTTCTAGCTACACTAAATTGTCTCAAAATACCCTTCATCTTACAAAATTGATTCATTTCTCTGTTTTTAAATTTAGTCTTATTATCACATCTAATCAGTTTAACCTTGTGATCTACTAGATTTTCTATCCCAGTTATAAAGGACTTTAGAATGCCACTAGTTCATCCGTAGTAGCTAGAAAGAAAACATGTAAACTACTATAATCATCTGTGACAAATAGGAATACATTTTTTCTTATAAGGCTTTTTATAAATGTTGGACCAAACAAGTCTATATGCAACAAGTGTAAAGGAAGATTGATTGAGTTCTCTGTTTTGGTCTTACAAGAGGCTCTGTGCTGCTTTTCCTTTTGACAAGCAACCAGGTTTCATCATTTTAAAAAGTTTGGAAGGTAAACCTCTTACAAGATTTCCCTTAACCTATTTTTCTGGTGTGTCGTAAAATCTTACAGTGACCTGCTGATATATTCATCGCCAACAAGTTTAGATTCATCAGATGGCGCGCACTGTGCATATCAAAAGGCAAGTTAATGTGTGTTTTAAGGAACATTGCGCTCGTGTCGCTTTCAAAGAGATATTACTACTCGCTCGCTCTCTATTATTGGTTCTTTACTAGGAACTCTAAGTAAACTTGACTTCATCAATTAACTCTAAAGTTTGGAGATAACACAATTCATTCAGTGTCATTAAAAAGAACACTATTCTTTTTATCACACATTTGTGAGACACTAAAGAGATTAAACTTTAACTCTCTCACAAAATACACATTTTCAAAATCTAGATTACCAGTTTTAATGCTACCTTTTCTTGTGATTTCCCCCCTTTGGGGTTCCCTCCAAAAGCAACATATCCTCCATCTATCTCTTCATAGTGTGTAAGATAGGACATGTTCCCTATCATGTGCCTTGAGCATCCACTATCAATCACTCATTGATCCTGTAAATCCATTTGTGGATTGCCCTGCACATTAGATAAGAAAATCAGTTTCTTTTGGGGACCCAAGCCATCACTGACTTAGATCTGCCTTGTGCATCAATATAATCGAACCTTTTTAGGATGGTTGATGCACAGTTGTGTTTAGAAACATGGTCTAAAACTTTAGTCTTTGGTTTCCAAACCCAACAAGCTGAGGCCTTAACTGCATTAACATTATTTCCCAGAACAACATTAACTACTGCTTTTGGCCTAGCAGTATTAACATTTTTACCCCTAACATTATTAACCCTTTGATTAATATTACTGTTTTTAAATGTTGTGTTATTATTAAAGGGCCTCTTAATAGTTGAATGTGTTATTTTAGAAAGATATGACATTGGTCTAGCAGCATTCACTGTTGTTTTGAGTGAGCAACATTAACTTGTCTAACAGTATTACTGATACTGCTGTTTTTGAAATATTTTGTCTAGCAGTATTAATTTATACTAAGCCAGACTTCATAGCAAGATTTTGATGATTCACCCTTTGAGCATTATTCCAAACAGGTTTTACCATCCTTTTATTTTGAAATTGTTTTTGATGGTAATTGCACACACATAACATGCCTTATTAAACATCTCAAAATTGCTTCCTAGTCTTTGAGACATCATATTGTTCCAATTTCTTTGATTGCCTCTTGGACTGTGAGTGTTTTGCCTATGTTTCTCAGCTTGTTTAACAGTTTTCCTAGCAGTTTTCTCTTGTTGCTTAGGTTTGACAAACTCTATCTTAGCAATACTAGGCTTAACTGTTTTCTTCTCAGTTTTAGGCTGAGACACATTTTCTTCCTCACTATCTGACACCCATTCTTCAATAATTGGGGCATCATCATTCTTCCTAACTATCTTAGACACTTCTTCATCAGACTTTCTATTTTCAACTACAGGCTTATTAACAAACTCATCTAAACCAGTAAAAGACAAATCAGGTGTTGGAGGCATGAAATTTCCTGTGTAGGGAGGTGGAACTGCATTATATTTTTCATAGCCTAAACCTTTCTTGCAATTATCAACAATCTGACACTCTATGAGCTTGTTTAAACTTTCAGATGCATTTTCAAATTTATCTACATTAAATTGAATGCTATCTTTTTCTTTTTGAAGTTTTTCAAGCTTCTTCCTAAGCTCACTAATAGTTATTTCTCCTACTTGAATATCCCATTTTAAGCCATTAATTTTTTTCTACATAAACAGACTCATTCTTTTTATAAAATTCAAGTTTTTCTTCCACTGATTCTAAACCTGTTTTATAACCTAAAACCATTAAACTAGATTTCTCTAAATCTCTTAATAGTTGATCATTTTGAGATTTAAGTAATTTAACAGTTTCCATACAAGATTTTGAACAATTTGAATCATTGGATACCTCTGAGTCAGAACTTGAAGATGAGTAAGCCATGAGTGCATAATTAGGCCCTTCCTCTGCCTGATCACTCCAGTCATATCCACCAAGACCATCACATGATACCAAAGCTGTAGAAGTAGATGTTTCCACAGGCACACTCCTTCTTGAGACTTCCTTTTTGTTGACTTGATTTCTTAGAGCTCTGCACTCCCTAGCAAAATGTCCCCTTTTGTGGCAGTTGTAGCACTTCACTTTAGACTTATCAAAACCAACAGTCTCATTCCCATTAACAGTAAGCTTCCTTCTTGTATTCTTCAAAAACCTTCTAGCCCTTATAGTCAACATGGCCATTTGCCATCTCAAATCCATCTCTTCTATGTCATCAAGATGGATTTGTTGCAAGTCCTCATGTGCAAGTTAAGGACTATTTGGTTCACTAGCAAAGAATGAACAAATAACAGCATCACTCAAGTTATCAATATTTGTAGAGTTAGCAGCATTAACTTGAGTGCTAGCAGTAGTAACTCCATGAGCAGCATTAACTGCTTCATTAGAGCTGCTAGTGTTGTTATTTGAAGAGGATACAAAAACCATATTCTGTGTACTTGAACTTGAGCTAGACATCCCTTTGACTTCTAGTTCATACACCTTGAGGTTGTTATAGAGATCATCCATGCTCATTTTTTCTAACTCAGCTTTATTCCTCCACACAACAGCATGTGTGTTCCACTCATGTGATAAGCTTCTTAATAACTTTTAATTAACATCTTCTTGTGAAAGCTTTTCATCTAAAAGCTCCAACTGACTCGCAAGCTTTTGAAGCCTATTAAAGGTTTGATCAAGCATCTCTGAGCTTGGAGCATTGAAGTTTTCATATTGCTGTTTAAAGAGATTTCTTTGAGTCTTCTTATTAGCTGCATTCCCACCAAATCTCTTTTCTACTAGCATCCTTTATAGAGTTAAACCTTAACTGATGTTCATTAGGAATGCACATCATTAAAGTACTTCTAGCCTTCACTTCTAATCTTCTTTGAGCCTTATCTTTAGCAGATGTAATAGGCATCAATGTTGTAACACCTTCCACAACTTGTGTTTTTGGCAAGGTTGCACCATTCTCTATGACTTCCCATAGTGCATAGTCTATCATCTGGATGTATTGTTCAATACTCATCCTTTATAACTCAAACTTACCCGGTTTGAGCATGGGAACTTTGGATGCAGCCACCATGTGTGCAGAATCTTGATTCATGTCTTCTAGTAAAGTTTCTCAAAGCAACAAGCTCTAATACCACTTGTTGATCCCACTTTAATAGATCGAATTCCTTAATCTTGTATTAAGGATTAGTTATATTAGATAAATCTAACACAACTATAGTAGAAACTTTGTTTGAATGTATTAAAGATTATATGGAATCTAATCTTTAATATTAAGAAGAACTATCAATGAAACAGTAAACACAATGAATATATAATTCAACAAAACAAAAGCTCTAATATTATAATAATACGAATAATCTTAAAGTATTAGGGTTACAAAGACCTTGAAGCTAAAACTAAGATTGATTTTGGTTTTGGTACGGTATATCAATCTTTATGCCCTAGGACCTCCTTTTATACACCAAGGAGTCCTAAACGGCTTACAATACTTTCCTAAGTAATCATAATCTTCTAAACAAATAACTTATACATATCTTTTACCAAAATATCTCATACAAATCACATAAGCAGTACTAACTAACTCAGTAGTACTAACTTCTTCATTAGCAGCATTAACTCCTTCAGCAGCATTAACTCTGTACTAACAGTAGTAACTTTTGTACTAGCAGTAGTAACTACTTAGCAGTTTTTCTTCTAAGTCTCTGAGCAATCTTAACTTCTACTAGTAGTAGTAACTTTCTCTAGCAGTAGTAACTTTGTACTGGCAGTTGTAACTTCACCAGCAGTCTTAAACATTTAGAATAATTTTCATTGAAATTCTCCAGCATCACTAACTTTGACTGAGCAACATTAACATCAATAAGAGCAGAAGTAATACTAACAGCATTAAGAAGGCTTTTAATCCTAACAAAATTTATAAAATATCAGTTGACAAAGTGGCGAGATTACAGGGAAAACAAGGAGGGATATGATATATTTAATTTTTCCTATTTGGCTTTCCTCCATACTTAAATTTAACATTGCCCTCAATGTGAGAGCTAATAAATATAGAAAATAGGGAAAACGATACTTCCCGGGTCATAAGATGGTGTAGCTGCAAGAGAGCTAAATTTGGATGAGCGTTATATTTTTCCGGTTATAGGATATACTACCTGCAAAAGTAAACAAACAAAACACACAAAAAGAAACTATTTTTGGTTTTTTTTGTTTTAAAGGTTGAGGGACTCCTCCACACTAAGATAAAGCACGGGTTGCCTCTCGAGAAGGGCTTAGTTTAAGAGAGTTATTAGCTAGACTCGTACTTTGGAGGTTTAGTTTTTAGGATAAAAAGGAGTGATTTATTCCCTTTGGTCATTATATTCATCTTCTTCATGATAAAACTTAAGTCTATGGCCGTTAACAATGAACATCTTGTCTTCTTTACCATATAGTTCAACATATCCGGATGGATATTGATGTTTCACCACATATGGTCCAAGCCATCTAGATCTGAGTTTCGATTGTTTGAGTTTATACTTAGAATGGAATAACAACACTTTGTTTCTGTGTTTGAATTCTTTTCTCATTTTGAGTTTTCTGTCATGCCAGACTTTGGTTAATGCTTTGTATAGACAGGAGTTTTCATATGCCCGATTTCGGAGTTCGTCATACTCGTGTAACTAAAACATTCTTTTCTCACCAACGGCGATGAGCCCGGGATTACAATTTTTTCAGTGCCCAGTATGCACAATGTTCGATTTCAAATGGTGAGTGACAGTTTTTCCCGTATAGGAGCTTATAAGGTGTGGTCCCAGTTGGTGATTTATAAGCGGTTCTGGATGCCCACTGAGCATCAACAAGTTTTCTTGACCAAACAACGGGATTGTCGTTTACTGTTTTTTCAATGATTCTTTTCAGGGCTCTATTTGTATTTTTAACTTGTCCGCTCGTTTGAGGGTGATAGGATGTAGAGATACGATGAGTAACTCTGTATCTTTTTGATGCGGTTGTCGTTAGACTTCAAAAAGAAGTTTTACAACTCCCTAGGCAGTGTACCTAATCGTTGTAGTGTAGTATCGGCAAAACTTAGGGGTTGTTATCGTTCTCTAGGAGAATAGGTTAGGAAGGCTCGAACAGAATCTAACAGAGGTCTACGGGGTTGAGAGAAGATTCTTTTTGTATTTTTATTTTATTTAAAACAGGTAAATATCATGGTTTGAGAGGTTGGTTTGTTTTTACTAATTAAACTAATAATAATAAAATAAATTTAAACTACCTTGGTGATAACTTATATGATAAACGAATGTATTTACTTAATCATGCACTACTCCTCAGATTGCTTCTCCTAACCCTGTTGCTTTGTCACACTTGTGATGATCTATGTCAGTATTTCCTAAGTCATGAACGAATTACATGAACTCGCCGTCTATTTAATATTCCGTTAAGGCAACGCACAAGTAAGGTAGTATGAAGACTATTACAAGGCCTCTAAGAGTATATTAAATGCAATTGAAATATCTTAAGAGGGATTAACCATATTAGGGGTAAGGTAGTATGAAGACTGTTACCGATGGTATACTTTCTACACACTCGCGTTTCCCTAGACGTCTATGCCAATTTAATATCTTATGGCTAGTTTTCTAAAGCCTAACGCGCACATCCATCACAAGAAGCAACATTAAAAGGATCCACAATCTAAGTTTCCTGCAATCATAAGTAAATACTAAAGGGTCTAGCCTAGCATGTTATAAGAAGATAAAGAACATAAATCAATCAAACAATACATAGACATATTGAAATATTAAAGGGATAAATGAACTTTACTTGATTAAAACATGGATTAAGGAGTGTTACAATAGGGTTTGAGGCCCTAAAGACGACCTAAAAAGCTACTAAACTCGACTATGAAAGTTAGGGTTCGTCTCCCAAAAGTTACACACTAAAAACCCTAAAATCGGTATATAGAAAAAGCGGCGCGACGGCGTCGTGTTGTAATCGTGACGCCGTCGCCACGTAGAATCTTCTAGAGTTACTTTAAGTCGGCTACGCCCTGACGCCATCGCCAAATCCATGATGCCATCACTTTGAAAATACTGACGACGTCGCTTAGTAATTGCGACGCCGTTTCCACGCTTTGTATGCACAATTCTTCAAGATAAATGAAGAAGAGTCATAGTCTTGTCCGTTTCTTCTCCAAATGAGCCTAAGTCACGTATATTTCTTCCAAATGTCATCCAAGTTCTAACAACATGAAAGCAAACAATTAAGAACATAATCTGGGCATATTTGCATGATTTAAGAGGTTAAATAACCCAGAAATAGTGTATAAAATGACATCTCATCAAATACCCCTACACTTGGGGTTTGCTTGTCCTCAAGCAAATGGGCTTTTCTACCTAGACAATAGAAATATTAGGGGCATTTAACCTACTCTTTAAAAGCAGTTTATGACACAACCTCCTAGACCTCGTAATTAAAAGCACGGAAAGCATATACTAGCACCTTACATAAGTGTTTGGGATTCTCTCTTTCTCTCGGGTGTAGAATAAATTATAATAACTATGGGAAACGGAAAATTAACACTCATTACCTGTCATAGCATATAAATTACCATAGGCTTGGTAAAGGATCAAACCTCCACCGCTATGAGCAAGTATTAGTCATTACTATCAAAGAGGTCATTTAAAGGGTTGTGATGTGTAGCTGTAAGATAACATTAACGGAAACAAAAACGGATAGGATACATTTGGGGAATGACTTTTTGGGTGAATTTAGGGTGAAAGGGTTAGCTAATTGTTTATACGAATACACGCTGATTGTGTTGCTAAGCCAAAGACTCGGACAAAGATATACAAACTCTACAAAAATCTACATCAATCTCTTTTCTTTTCTTTTCTATTTTTCTCTTTTTTTAATAAATAATACATCACTTAAGGCTTATAAATGCACCCTACAATTGAGTTTTCGAACTCATAATTACAATTTAACTAATAACCTTAATTGAGGTGGATCAACATATCATGGAGATCATTTGAAAAACATATGAGGGTATTGACTTAACAATTCTTCCCCATTCTTCCGTGAAATAAATACTACCATGAATCCCAATCGTCCTAAAATTGTATTTACAAGGATAAGGACTTAGCAACCGTGTACTCAAATAATTAACTTGGGTTAAAACAATAATGTACTAAAAGCGAGTACATACAAGGTAGGCTAAGGCGATTTGGGTGTAACAATTGGTTCAAGGGTTAACAATGCTCTTCATTAATAGTCCGGCTTAACTAGAAAATTACGAGAACCATGAAAAGGATAGGCTCGAAGAGTTGTACTAGGGGTATCCTGCAATAAAGATGAGTGCATGGATGGGATAGTTATATGATCGATGTGATCATAAAAGCAAATACAGGTTTAAAACATGGGTTAATCCTAGTGCCTCTTAGTTAGAAAATCCTAATACTCACTATGCAGTCTCAGGATGCATCACAAAAACAAGTTCTAGAATTTAATTCACTACCGGTACACTCATATAATTTAATACCGATACCAATGTTCCAGAAAAGGCAACAAGACCACCCCCCCCCCCCTCTATGTATCATTCCGTAATGAGAGAATGGACACATTATGACTGGCACTCGAACATTTAAATCGAACAAGAGCTTAAGTATAAAACTATCTTGGGTATCAAAAATGGATACCTGAATTCCTATAGATCTAAAGGCGAACCTCACATTTTTTGGGTGGAATTCTGAGGGTTTTTGTGCTAGTCATATAAATTCCTATCCATGAGACGCTATTAATACTCGGTGTTCATCGGTATGTGTCATAAAAAAATTTAAATTTGGGTCAAAAGTACATTTTTACGCTATGTTTCGATATATTACCCATCATTTTAAGGACAAAGCAAATGGCAATTGAAGGAATAGTTTCTAAGGTTTATTTCCCATACACTTAAGTTGAACATTGTCCCCAATGTTCTTTAGAAGTACTCGTATAAACGAATAAAGGGAGAAGAAAACAAGTAAAAGAAACTAGTATTCTCCTGGTTTGCTTAATAATGGAGAAGAAACATGTGATAACTGGTTAAATTGTCCTCCAAGAATCGTCTAATGAAACTTCCTAAGAACTTCCAAGCTTCTTCTCATCAAATATAACCTGTAAATCAAAGATAAAGACGAATACACCAAGCGTAAAATTAGTGGGACAATGATATATTTAATGAAACTTTAGGGTTGACTCTATGAAAGCAGTAACGATAGGATGAAAGTGATGATATAATCATAGGTTTCTGCAGGTTTACAAGAAAATTACAAATTTTAGATATTGCACAATTTATTTTTCCAGCCACTGTGAAGATTTCTTATTCGTTTTTATTGTAAAATTTCCTGTACGCAATTTTATTAGTTATATCCTGTGTAAAATACTGCATAAAATCTGAGATTAATCATTACAATCATATGACTCGAAGCTGGCGCGAATTAATCTAATGTTTGAATTGGTTCTTACAAACCGGATATTTTCCTCTACACTTATTTTATGCAAAATACCTTTGATTGTTAATAAGGAGAAGTTAAAAACAAAACAAAGCATGATTACAAAAATAATTCAAACATAAAAGAATAAACGATAAAGAATTTAAATACAAGACACTCCTAAATGCAGGAAAAATAAATATTGGGTTGCCTCCCAAAAAGCGCTTTTCTTTATTTATAAGTCTTGTAGCTAGACTCGAAGTCACACGTCCTTACGCGACTTCTCCTTCATCCTCAAGTCCAGTTACGTATTCGGGTCCAAGCTC
This sequence comes from Tanacetum coccineum, assembly GCA_026074375.1. Classification (NCBI taxonomy): domain Eukaryota; kingdom Viridiplantae; phylum Streptophyta; class Magnoliopsida; order Asterales; family Asteraceae; genus Tanacetum; species Tanacetum coccineum. The sequence continues at coordinate 1,508 of BQNB010075655.1, read as the reverse complement.
TAAACGTTCCTTATAGAACCCTAATATCTTGCTCTTTACATAGTCCACTCCTCTTCTCTTGTTCTTCTTGTTCCTAAGATAGACTGACTTTGTGTGCTATTTCTCCAAATCTGATAGTGAGTTATATTGCTCTATCTTGTGGGGAATCTTATAGGTAATTTCTTCAAACTTATTCGTGAATCTCACCACTCCTGATGATAAGTCATGAGTCATATTAGATACATCGATAAAAGGCCTTCCTAAAACTACTTGTGATAGCCTAGGGTCTATGATTGAACTAATATCCTCAACAATCATGAAGTCTAAAACATAAGTAAAGTTTCCTACGAAGATATGCATTCCTTTAATTCTTCCTGTGAAATTGCTCACTCCTCTATTCGGATCTTCCATAGGGTCAAGTTTTCTTCTCCTGATCCAATTATACATCATTCGGGTCATAATGTTCAAAGGGGAGTTGAGATCTATGTAGGCTTTTTCCACATGCACATGTCCTATGTTGCATGGTATTTTTAGGTTTGATGGGTTTCCTCCTATAATGATTGGGTTTCTTAAAAACAGGGATGGAATTAGGCCACTCATTAGGTACTTATGGTACGCTAGTTCACTCCTAGTTGGAAATATGTCAAAGTACTCTATTCCTATTTCTCTCGCTTCTGCGTTTTCACCTACATCGGGTTCCTCCATGTGGGAATCATCATTCTTCTTAATTAACTCAATAAACATCATGTCACCGTCATCTCCTTTTGTGCAAACAAATTCTGTGCTGGATGACTAGGGAACCAAGCTGAGTGATTCGAAGAATGAATTGAGTTTTTGGACTTTTTTGGTGACGAATGAAACTGATGGATCAGGGGGTGAGGAATGGTTGGTATTGATGTTTTCCGGGTCATCCTTTTCTGGCTTGTTGTTTTGGGATTCGCCCGACCGCTTGGGACATACTGTGATAGCGTTGATCGAACCGTTGATTTGGGTTGAGCATTGAGGGTCTTTTGTTGGGTAAAAACGAGCAGACAAAACTGGAGAGGTAGAGTCAACATTCAGTTTTAGGTTCTTAACCGTGTCGCAAGGAAGTGCTCCCATTATTTGATCGGTGATGGCCTTCAAGACAACGCCGATTTTGTTGGTCATCTCGCTTTGTTGTTGTTTGAAATCGGCTTCAAACTTAGACAATATAGCGTCTTGAGATGCCATGAAGTTAGAAACCAATCCTTCAAGATTTGATTGACTGTTGAAGTTTTGAGGATTGTTGTTGAAGAAGCAGTTTGGAATCGAACAGTTGGGTTGAAATCGGTTAGGTGGGTTTAAAAAATTATTTTGAGAATTTTGGGTTGTCTCCACTTAATGTTTGGGTGACTTTTCCATGACGGATTGTAGGTGTCACCAAGATGGTTTTGCTCGGGTTTGAAAGTGTACCACTTGCCTCCTGCTTTGTTGATACGCGAGGACGCATACTCAACAAAAGCTTGCTCGGGATTTTCCATGCAGTACTGAGTGTCGTGGGGACCATT
>BQNB010075654.1:0-31397 GCA_026074375.1 Tanacetum coccineum | reverse complement strand
GACTTTTGGATTTGTCGGGGTTGACTTTTGTTGACTTTTTCAGGCTTTTTGTTTGACTGGACTTTGTCTTTTTCTGCTTTTCCATTCCGAGTCCGGTTTTGTCGTTTTGGCTTCGTTTTTCGTCCTTTTGTGTGATATCCGTTTCCTGCACAATACAAATGCAAAACAAACATTTCTTTGGCAGTTTTTGTCTGTTTTTGGTCATTTAAGTCCGTTTTTCATGGAAAATGGTATGTGTATTTAAGCACATACCAGTGGCCTTTTGTAATATTTAGTCACACAAATCATGTTTGTTTTTGGGTATTTAGTCACATACAATTAAGCATAAAGTCACCAAAAGTGTTAATATGTGTGACCATATGCTGTTTAAAGTGAAATAAAAGTGTATTTTGTGTGACTGTTATTCATTCAATGGCCACATGAATGTTATGTTTGTGTGGCCTTTTGTAATATTTAGTCACACAAATCATGTTTGTTTTGGGTATTTAGTCACATACAATTAAGCATAAAGTGGCCAAAAGTGTTAATAAGTGTGACCATATGCTGTTTAAAGTGAAGAAATGTGTATTTTGTGTGACTATTGTTCATCAAATGGCCACATGAATTTTATGTTTGTGTGGTCTTTTGTAATATTTAGTCACACAAAGAATTAAGCAAACAGTGACCAAAAGTGTTAATAAGTGTGACTATATTTATCTTTTAGTCACATTTAATAAATCAATATATATCAAAACAAATTCAAATACAATTAAACTGGAATGTATATAACTGAACCAAATATAAAATTGTAATGTCGTACATAATAAAATTATCAATAATTTAAGGACTTTTGAAGACTCTTCTTCTTAGCTTGCCTTTGCATTGCATCACTAGAGACGTAAACGTTTTTGCGCTTCGAATGTAGATTAGGTGCAGTTTTGTTCTCAACATTCATTTGTATGGTACTTGGAGGTGTTGCCTGTAGGAAACAAAAGCCGCATGTATCAAACACTGAATTAAATATGAAGAATTATATATATATATATATGTAGGTTGATAAAACACAGGTATGTACCTTTGGGTCGAAAACCACTTGATCCTTTGGCCATGCAAAAAAACCACCTACTGCATCCTTAACTGTTTGATAAAACACAGGTATTACATTAACGAATAGGTTACTCTGGCAAGATGGTAACCCGCTTGACTTCCGTAAGGGAGGTCGCGGGTTCGATTCTCGCTGGGGTGTAACATCCTTTTTTATTTTCTTGTTATGAATATATTGGTCACATATAATCACCTTAAATATGGCCATAAACATAATTTAGTCACACATTTGTGATATGTTGTGGCTATTGTAAAGGCATATAGTCACATGATCGTACATATAAGTAAATTTGACCATACACATTAGCTTTTGGCAAGCTAACACAAACTAAACTTTAAACACACATATTAAGTTACGTGATCATATGTACCGGATAAAGTGACCAAAAGTGTTAATAAGTGTGACCATATACTGTTTAAAGTGAAGAAATGTGTATTTTGTGTGATTATTGTTCATCCAATGGCCATATGAATTTTATGTTAGTGTGGCCTTTTGTAATATTTAGTCACACAAAACATGTTTTTTTGGTATTTAGTCACATACAATTAAGCATAAAGTGGCCAAAAGTGTCAATAAGTGTGACCATACGCTGTTTAATAAAGTGACCGCGCTAAGATAGTGTTAATAAGTGTGACAATTATGTTTGTTTAACAAGGGAGAAAGAAATGTGTTTTTTGTGTGACTATTGATCATGTCACATTGGCCACATGAATTTTTATTGTTTGTGTGGCCTTCTTGTAATATTTTGTCAACCGCAAAGCAGGACAATTTAATGTGAACGAATTTCACATTTGCTCTCATAGTAATAGCCCACATGACTTGACTTCACGATGTGACTGTTATGAATATACTTGGTCTGGGATAGATCTAACCTTTAAATGTGGCCTGATTAAAAAACTTAATTTTAGGTCACACATTGGAATTATGATGTTGCTATTGTAAAGGCTATTAGTCACTGATCATGTGATGCTAGAAGTAAATAGTGACTGTAACATTAGCTTTTGGCAAGCTAACTCAAACTTAGACTATGAAGAGACATTTTCACCTGTTGTGAAATTTTTTACTATAAGATGTATTATGAGTATTGCTGTTAGTAATGGTTGGTTTTTGTTCCAACTTGACATTAACAATGCTTTTTTATATGGGGATATTTTTTTTGAACGGCAAAGAGAAATATATATATATATATATATATAAATATAAAACGATGCTACTAGCAAGGCGCTAGAAGTAGAAATAGTACAGACTAGACAATTACATGAACTAGACTCTACCCAAGGCTTTAACTGTGAGGCCTACAAAAGGGATGAAAAAACTCTAGCCAATTACAGGATACCCAAGACTAGAGAAAAATCCCCACTCACGGAGGCGGAGCCATCGGTTTTCACTCCAGAGTGTTTTTGATGAAGATCCAAACAAGCCCCGAGGAAAAAAGATAAAAAAGAGACGAAGAAGCTAATGTTCCGAACAGAAAACAAAATCTTGAACCTCCAATAAGCAACCACCACGAACCCGCAAGCAACAAAGGATTTTTTAGCCATTCAACCTAATTACTCGACATTCGGCACCTGTGAGAAAGCCAAGAGAAAGAAGAAGCACGGATATTATCAAAAAGATCACTTTTCTTCATCGGTTGAGCACAGAAAATAATGTTGTTACGATATCTCCATATCCACCAGAAAAAAGCCGCGAAAATAACATATAAACATCGGGACTTCACCTTAGGAGCATGCCATGAACAAATCCATCTTTTCCAAGCATCATAAGATGCAAATGGAGGAATAGAAAGATCACACCATTTACGAACAAGAGACCAAACCTCCTTAACCAAATCGTATGCAAAGAAAATATGATCAACAGATTCAACATTACCATTGCAAGAAGAGCACGATATTGTAGGAATTTCTATACCACAAGACAAAAGGTTTAACCGATGAGGCAACCGGTCCAAAGATAACCTCCATAAGAAAATATTTACTTTACGCGAAAGAATATTATCCCATGAAGTCGACGATAATATAGAGGGAATGAGTTTAGAATCAATAAGACGTCGAGAACTCCTTACAGAAAATATGCCATCATCATCCAACGACCAAGTACAGGTGTCCTCGTCCACACTAAGATTAATTTGGCTTATTTCCATCATTAAGTCTCTCAAATAAGCCGTGTTTCGGATGCCAATATTAGCCCTAGACCAATTCCAATTCCAATGACCATCGACAATACGATCAATGTTGCTTTTGTGTTAACCATTGGAAATATGTGGGTAAATACCCCACGGATTTCCCACAAAACTAGTGCTTTTATGTTTCCGTGGAACAAACTATGTATACGTGTGAATATTTACACGTGTATGTTCCGCATGTGCGTTTATGATATTAATTGTATCTATAAATGTTTTGAATGTAGGTATACAGACATTTATATGCGTAAACGTATAACTATATCAAAAAAAAGAATACGATTATGATTATTTCTGTGGGAAAGTTGTGGGTAATTTCCTACATATTACCTACCAATATGATAAATCTATGGGAAATGCGTGTGTAAATACACACATATTTCCCACAAAAATGATCGTTTTTACGTTTTTGTTTACGTACACATTCCGACATGACTTATTATGTCTTCATATGTGTTTTTAGTTTCATGTTATATGTTTTTGTTTAATAAAGTATCTATTTATGTGAGTGTTGCAAGTGTATGTGTAAGTTTAGGTATAACGTTTATGTGAAACAAACCATTGTATATGTGTGGATATGTACACATGTATGCTTCGCATGTCCGTTTATGACATTTATTATATCTATAGATGTTTTGTATGTAGGTATATGGACGTGTATATGCGTGAACGCGTAACTATATCAAAAAAGCAAAAGAAAACGATTATGTCTGTGGGAAAGTCGTGGGTAATTTCCTAGAGTTTACCCACTGATTTGATAAACCTGTGGGAAATGCGTGTGTAAATACCCACGGACTTCCCACAAAAATGATCTTTTTACGTTTTTGTACACTTACACATTCCGACTTGACTTAGTATGTCTTCATATGTGTTTTTAGTTTCATGTTATATGTTTTTGTTTATTAACGTAACTATTTATATGAGTGTCGCAAGTGTATGTGTAAGTTTAGGTATAACGTTTATGTAGAACAAACCATTGTATATGTGTGGATATGTACACGTTTATGCTTTGCATGTCCGTTTATGATATTCATTGTATCTATTTTTTTGTATGTAGGTATACGGACGTGTATATGCGTGAACATGCAACTATATCAAAAAAGCAAAAGAAAACAATTATGTCTGTGGGAAAGTCGTGGGTAATTTCCCATAGTTTACCCATTGATTTTATAAACCTGTAGGAAATGCGTGTGTAAATACCTACAGACTTCCCACAAAAATGATATTTTTTACATTTTTTATACTTACACATTCCGACATGACTTAGTATGTCTTCATATGTGGTTTTAGTTTCATGTTATATATTTTTATTTATTAACGTAACTATTTATGTGAGTGTCGCAAGTGTATGTGTAAGTTTAGGTATAACGTTTATGTGGAACAAACCATTATATATGTGTGGATATGTACACGTTTATGCTCCGCATGTCCATTTATGAAATTCATTGTATATATAGATGTTTTGTATGTATGTACGGAATTGTAGAAGCATGGATTTCATCTTGCATGGCTTGAAACCAACAGTCTTCAGTAATAGCAGAATTGAAGTTTTTTTGTTCGACTTTGGACAGTACGGAATTGTAGAAGCACTACAAAGCATCTATAGCAAGCTGTTTCCGAGTGGATATCGGTCGAGAAGGTTTCCCAATAATGTTGTCAACAGGATGAGAAGCGGTCTATTAGCGAAGATGTTCATGAGGAGGAGATGATTGGTTGGTTTCAGTTGTCGTGATTACCCCAGACGATGATGCTTTAGAATTCGAGTTTGGGGCAAACACATTAACAAATGGTTCAGGATCAGCCATGGAAAAAGGATTTACTTCAAAAGTCTGCTCAACTACAACACCATGATGTACCGAAGAGGATTGATGATCCGAGGATGAAGTTAAATGACTTCCCGATGGTGCATCTTGATCACAGGAGATGGATATTGATAGACCAGTTAAATTAACTGGGACTTGATCTGCATTAGTAGTGGGAACCTGACGATCACCCGGTGGAGTGAAATATTCATCAAACATTGGTTGGAACAGCAACTCCAATTCTTTATTGGTGGGAGGTATATATGGTATAGCAGGAGCAGGATTAGGTACGAGCCCTGAACTTATAGGTCCAGGCATCAAAAGGTTAGGTGTGGGTCTTAAACTGGAGTGGACAAGAGCCGTTTGCTCAGTCAGCTCGTCGAATTGAACGTGAATAGTTTCCATAATTCGTCGGGTTCTTTTGTTGTAGATTCGATAACCTTTCCTGCTTGGTGCATAGCCAACAAAAATTCCAATATCAGCCGTGGGTTGTAATTTTCCAAGGACCTCGCTGTTATTTGTAAGGTAACAAAGGGCACCAAAGACTCAGAAAAAAGTAAGATCAGGCTTCCTTGCATGCACCAGCTCATATGGGGTTTTGTCGTGACGGGTGTGAATGAGGGATCAGTTTTGGGTGTAACAAGCAGTAGCCACAGCTTCTGCCCAAAGAAACATCGGTGCCTTGGAAAATATCAGCATTGTTCGAGCAGCCTCTACAAGAGTACGGTTCTGTCTTTCGACAACGTCGTTTTGCTGTGGAGTCCTCGGTATTGTCTTTTGGTGAAAAATGCCAACACTTTCATAATATTCAGTCAATACTTTGTTGACAAATTCTGTGCCATTGTCGGTGCGGATGTATCTTACAGTTTTGTTGAGACCATTTTGAATTTGCTTTAGAAATTTGATGAAAACCTCTAGGGTTTCATCTTTAGATCTCAAAAACTTAACCCATGTAAACCTAGAGTAATCATCAATGATGACCAAGATGTATTTCTTCCCATTAATGGTTTGCACACGCATCGGTCAACATAAATCCATATGAAGGGTATGAAGAACTTCCAAGTTGGTGTTTTTAGTTTTGGGTTTGTGGGTATGCTTTTTGCTTTTTCCTAGTTGACATGCAGAGCAAAGATGATCTTTTTCAAACTTCAATCTAGGTAAACCTCTGACGAGATCTTTTCTTGCAAGGTCATTGATGGTACCGAAGTTCAAGTAGTTTAAACGACGATGCCATAACCATGATTTGTTCTTAGAGGCTTTGGACAACAGGCAAATTAGAGAGGACTTCATCATGTCTTAAACCGAGATAGTGTATAAATTAGAGCCACGAGAACCTTTGATTTATTCAACATCATCCGTATCTCGAACATAACAAGAGCGCTTTCTGAATGCAACTTCCAGATCAGAATCACAAAATTGTCTGACAAAAAACAAATTATGCCCTAGTCATTCCACATAGTATACCCTGGAGATCATGTTAGGAATTATACTTTGAGTTGATTATGACAAAACATATTAAAGACGAAGGACCTACAAGACAAAGCTGGAATAACATTAATGCTGATTGAAGATTAGTCAAACAGTATTTAATGCTCAGCTAAAAGATAAAGATCAACATTAATGCTGATTAAAGATTAGTCAAATAGTATTTCATGCTGATTTATAGTTTCCTAATTTTATTTGATCTTATCTTGTCTTGTAAACCCTAACCCCTCTAGTATATAAAGAGGGGTAGGCGTCTAGGTTTATCATTCATTCAATTCACAATGTAAACCTAAAGGTGTGTGTGTGTACTCTAGGCGTCAAGTCTTTGTAAGACGCCTAGGATTATAGTTAGCTTATTAGTAGCTTAGTAGTATAGTAAGCCTTTGTATCCTGATCAAATACAATGAAAGGCTTAATGTTTAGTAGTAACACCTTGTTCTTAATTATGATTGTATTATTTGTTATTCCGCTGGATCATGATTATGATATCCTAGATGAGCTAGATCGTGGATCAACATGTGGTATCAGAGCCTCGTGGCTCTCGATCTAGGATCTACAAGGTGTCGTGTTGCTGTCCATGATGTTCTTGAAGGCCACAAAACCCTATTTCTGAAAATGATATGGTTCGATCATATTTATCTCTGCTTGATTTGATTTTGTTCTTCATAAGCTGTTTATTGCATAACATAATAATGCCGCATTTTGGTCTGGGACCAAACCCCATTATTATTTCAACTGGCTATGGGGAGTGTGATCTGGGATCAACGTGATGAACTCTAGCTGAGATACAAATTTTTGTTTGTCTCTGGTAATAATAGCTCGTTTTTCAAACCCTATTATTATTGTTGTGATTTGATCTGAGATGGATCAATGGGCGGTTATGGGGAGGTAGGTCTGGGACCAACAATGATCCATAACTGAGATGTAATAAGCATGTTTTGTAAGCACTATTTCAGAAAAAGAAGAGATTATGTATGTTTGGATCTGTTTGTGTTCGGATTATGGCGTGTTCGTATTGTTTATTGTTGCTTGAACCACAAAAATGAAAAGATTAGGGTTTTTATAAACCCTAGTAGAAGCAGCAGCAGGCTATGAAAGGGCAGCAGGAACTAGATACAGGTTTTGGTTTTTCTGGTTTGTGTAACATAATGATACATGTTTCTGGTCGATGATCTGGGCATGGTATAGCAGCAGGAAGATTGTTGGTGGTCATATAATGACATCTTCACATATATTCAAAGGTTTAGTACTGCCATGTACACTCGTTGTTTCGTTTCCTGCTGGGTACATGGTGTTCCTACTGGTTGCTCATTGTTACTACTGGTCGCTCGTGGTTACTGCTGGTAGTTCACGATTTGTGCTGGCTCTTCAAACGGTTTCTATTGGTTGTGTTACATTCCTACTGGTCGTTTGTGCTGGTTGAAGAAAGTGCAGATCAGTGACAGTTTTGCAACCACTCAGCAACAGTCAGTGACAGCTTTAGTGACAGATTTGAGACAGAAATATGGTCACTAATGACAGTTTTGGTTTGTACGGGTAGCTTTGTCCGATATAGCTAGTTTGTACCGCTAGCGCTGGCCGATATCGGATGACACACACATTTTGGGTTTTGGACGCGTTTGGATCTTGAACGATGATGATGTTTATGGCTCGTTTTGGAGATTATTTGAAGAAGACATTTGATTATTACTTATTTGATGTTGTAGTTGATTTTCACAGGTTTTGTGTTCTTATCATATCTTAAAGGAGTGGTCACCTTTAAGATAACTTGTTCGTGATTATAAGGCGGTGACGAAGACTTGATGAATCTAGCAAAGGTGTACGATCTACCTTATGATGCTTACTACGTACATTTGCTATCACTTTAAGGAGTTACGTTATTGTGCTCAGTGTCTCATTTAATAGAGGAATGAGGATTTTGTCAAGAGACATAGGTCTACTTATACATAGCAGGTATGAGACTCGACGTCATGTGGATAAACAGGATATAAGACACAAGTTTGGGAAATTCAACTTCTTCAACAAATTCGTATTATTCGTTTTTCTTCATCATTGATAATTTGCTGCTTGGAGCCTACTAAGTCCATGATTCAAGAGATGGTAAACATGTTAAGGGGAAGCTTATTGTTTATTTACCATCTACATGCACTCCTATTTGATTATGACAAAAAGGGGAAGAGTGCATGGATTCAGGGGAAGTTCTTCATCTATATTAGCTTCAGGGGAAGCTTGTGCTTATTGGTTTTGTCATTATCAACTAGGGGAAGATTGTTAGGAATTATACTTTGAGTTGATTATGACAAAACATATTAAAGATGGAGGACCTACAAGACAAAGCTGGAATAACATTAATGCTGATTGAAGATTAGTCAAATAGTATTTCATGCTGATTTATAGTTTCCTAATTTTATTTGATCTTATCTTGTCTTGTAAACCCTAACCCCTCTAGTATATAAAGAGGGGTAGGCTTCTAGGTTTATGATTCATTCAATTCATAATGTAAACCTAAAGGTGTGCGTGTGTTCTCTAGGCGTCAAGTCTTTGTAAGACGCCTAGCTTTAGTAGCTAGCTTATTAGTAGCTTAGTAGTATAGTAAGCCTTTGTATTCTGATCAAATACAATGAAAGGCTTAATGTTTAGTAGTAACACCTTATTCTTAATTATGATTGTATTATTTTTTATTCCGCTGGATCATGGTTATGATATCCTAGATGAGCTAGATCGTGGATCTACATATCACACTATCACCAATCACGTAATCTCCATAACCCATGATAGCACCAAAGTGGTCATTCCCGAATCTAACTGTCTCGATAAACTTTTTTATGAAATTCATAAGTCGTGAGCGATCCCCCGTCATATGTTTTGAACAGCCTAAGTCCAAATACCGAAGGACGATCTGCACGACCTGCATTTGAAAACAAACGAAGATGGAGAGTTTGGAAAGTTGGATCCCCAATTTTGGTTGGGTTCCCTTGGGTTAGCATAAGCAATAGCCGACACTTTGTTAGGTTTAGTGAGCCTAGTTAAAAGGCACTGTTCACCAAAAGTGAATGTTCTTCCTGTGGCTATCCATTGATAACCTACAGTGTTAAGTATTTTTCCTGTTGGTTTCCAAACTTGCTTAACTTGTTTAGGTTTCTAAACTTGCTTAACTTGCTTAGGTTTCCAAACTCGTTTAACTTTACGCACAACATTTTTGACAGAGGGGGATGCATTCACAAAGTGCAAATAAGTAACCACACACATATCATGATTTGCAGAAATTAAGCATTTGTTACATGTTTGGCAAACAGAATGAGAATTCGAATTAATTACAGTACGCTTAGAGCTAATACTAGAATCAACACGATTCGTGGTTTTCAGATTAGACTTAATTATCCTAGGGTGGTCTTCTACATTCTTCATGTTGACACTCTTAGCTGGCAGGATCCTATTTTTCTTGGTATTGCTTTTAGGCTGTGGTTTGCTAGCATCAGTGCAACTGTTTCCTCCTGTAGAATGAGGCACAGGGACGTTAGTCTTCTGAAAGTGCAGTTGCTCTACTTGTTTGTGTGTGTTACTAGTTGACGTTGCACATTGGTCCTCAAAAGTGACTTGCTTTTTCCTAGTTAAAGGGGTAGTGGCCCGTTTGTTATCTTGTTTATTAACATCGTTCGGGCAAGTGCCAATCGCATATTCTAACAGTTCCTGAGAGTGTTTAGTATAAAGGCAAGCAAAGGCAAGTGATCTATCAAGTGGCCTTTCAACCTTAGCTTCCTCTACAATCTCGCGAAGGGTTTCAACACTTTCCTTAAGATGCTTAAGATAAGCTAGATGAACTTCCCTATTATTTCTATTGTGACGGGGAATTGGTTCAACATCTATGGCATACTTACCCGGAGCAAGAACTTTTGGTGTAACAGGATTAGTGGTGACAGGTTTCATTTTATTTTGTATCTGAGCTTTCAGATTCTCGTTTTCAGTTATCAAGGCAGTTGTCTGATCTAAATGCTTAGCACGCGTGATTTTAATAGAATCATACAATTCCTTGTAATGTTGTTTAACTTTTTCATTTTCAGCCCTAAAAAGCTCATTTTGGTCTTGAAGAACATTGATCTTTTTAGTCAATTGAGTGATCTGAAAATCTAAGGCCCTGAAATCAAGAGTTCGGTCTTGTTCACTACGGGTCTCCTTAAGTTGAGAGATTTGCATTTTTAGTTTTTTGATGACGTTGTCTTTTCCTTGAAGGGAAGCTTTCATTTTTTCGATTGCAAACACTAAGTCAAAATCAGGAGTATCTCTAGCGGGTAGAGATGGGTTATTTCTAAAACTTTCTTTAAGGTTTTGATACTTTAACTGCAAGTTGAAGTAATTGACCTCAAGATTGGAAAATCGGTTTACTAATTCATTATGATAATCATTTTGAACTTTATCACGTAATTTAGAAAGCTCTGCTTCAAGTTCCAAACAACGTGCTTGGACAACATTACGGGCGTCTTGCATTTCAGTAAATCTAGATACATTAAGCTCAGAATTTGATGCAACATAAAACACTTCTTTTGACAAACAATCAGCAATTAAGTTATCATTAGCAATAAGAAGGTTTTTCCGTTCAATCTCATCATGTTTCCTATCTACAACATTTTGGTCAACTTCAGCTTCCAACTCTTCAAAAATGTCTTTCATTTCTTTAATTTCTTTAGTTAGAGCCCTTTGTATACCCTCAAAATGTTCTTTAAGTGTTTTGAAAAATGGGATGACCTCCGTGAGGTAACATGTCTTGGTTTGTTCAAAACCCTTTTCCCCTTCAGTGAGCCCGATTGGTGTAATTCTCTTTTTACAGGTTTTCTCAAATTCTGAAAAAAGTTGTATAAGTGTAAAAATGTTAATTTTTACTTGACTTTTTATTGGAAGCACCCTAGGGACAAGCATTGCAGGTGTATCTGGAGGATACACCGTCAATTCTTTGGTTGGTCTAGAGGTTGTGGTCTGCTATTTGAGAGCTTCTGCTTTCATATTGATAAGATCTTGAGACCAAAATATTTATTCAGGGGTCAACTGCTTTTGTGGTGTGAAGGTCGCTAAGAAAGTCTCTTTTGAGTAATCAGGTGGTGCGATCTTGAACTTATGAGTCACACATTCTGGGTCATTCATTCTATCATGCATTTTCTTCCTAGTGATTTCAGCTATCATTAGGGTATCCTATGTGTTATGCACTACGACTGGGACATGAATGGTTTTAATAATTTCATAACCATTATATAAGGCAGGCTGAACTTTCTTTGCACGGGTGAGGCATAGAGGGTTCTTGTAGCCAATAACTACATTATTCAGCTCATCATAATAAGGCTTTGGTTTACACAACATGTGAACTGTTTGAAGAGACTGGTCTTGTTTGTATAATTTATCCTCGACCTTATCTTTCAAAGCTTTCAAGTCCAAAAATTCTTCAAGGTATTTGTTTTCTTTCTGTTTAAAATCCTTTTTCAAAGATGTAACTTCTTCTACCATTGACTTGTTATGGTTGATGGTAGAGGCAAGTTGCAATTTTACAGAATGAAGTTCCTTTTTCAAATTTTCTTCCTTAATATTGCGGTCAGTGATAATTATTCTTAATTGTTCATCAATCTTTTGTTCTCTTTCCGTTAATTCAAACCTAGCCCGTCTTTCGTACAGTTCAACTTGTTCCTTATATGTTGCAAGTTCAACAGTTAGTGAATTATTAACTACAGTGTTAGTGGTGTTTTAGAGGTAGATTGGGCATTAGGTTCATGCATATCATTATCTATCATCATGTATGCATCATTTGGAACAGTAGATACATTGCTTTGTACAACCAGCACTGCGTTGTCCTTTATATTAACGATCATTGGATCATTATTACTATCAATCGGTATATATCGGCTTGTGAGCTTCAACGGTGTTTGGTTGTACACGTCATGCATCTCGGTTCTCTGATGTTCACATACAACATCTGATAGGATCTGTACTTTACCTTAGATAGAATGTCTGAATCATAAGACAGACCAACTTCCTCATAAACTGGATATACGGATGATATATTAGCCATGAACATAGTTTGTGCCATAGGAGCCTCATCAACATCAGAGTCAAAAGCATTACAGTCATCAGCTTGAAACACATTATCCACATTGAGTGCTAAGTCCTGAACCGGTTGCTCATCCACATCTTCATCAATGGCGTTGTCTTGTCCACCTGCAAGAAACAATAACTGCTCTTCATCCAATACCACCCCATTCTCTTGAGCTTGCATCAGCAACATCTTGTCTTTGAAGTATTTGGAGTTTTGTGAACGCTTGGGTTGAGTGCAGTTCCTTGCTATGTGGCCTACACCATTGCAGTTGTAGCACTTAATCTGCCTTGCTTGACCTGGATTTGCATTCCCAACTCTGTTCTGTGCTCCCCCATAACCAGCTGCACCTGCACTCCGTGCATTGTTACCATGTCCTCTATTCTGTTGACCCTGAACATTCTGAACAACAACCCTGCCATCTTGTACTGTAGCTTGATTCCTTGGGTTTGATGAAGTTCTGAGTTGATTGTTTGTTTGAGGAAGGAATGTTTTGTATGATTGGGTGAGTAGGGCAAGTGTGTTGGTTAGGTTCTCTATTAAGTTGTCAGTTGGAGAGAGTCCCAAATCAGGTTGAGAGTTATCAGCAGTGTGTGATTGAAGATATGTGGATGGTGGAGTTATTGATGATTGTGGATGGTAGTGCTGAGGTGCAACATTGAAAATCAAGGCAAGAGGATCAACTGTGTGTTGAGTGAATCGTTCCAACACCATTTTGTTCTCATTGGCATGTGCCTCGTGTTGCTTCAAATAAGCATACAGTTGATCATAGTTGGAGTCCTTCAAACCTTTGTTAAGCTTTACTGCTGTTACAAATCTACCCCATTCAGGCAACATGTTGTTAACAAACTTTGAATTCAAATGTATTTTTGACATTGTTATCTTGATGTTCCGCATATCATTAATGAGCTTGGCAAACCGGACATAGTAGTCGTGAATGATTTCGACTTTGTTCTAATGAAAGTGTTCAAAATCATCATACATTTATGATTCACAGTCTTCCTTTGTTAATTATGAGCCTTCCAAAAGCATCTTAACATTGTCCCATATGTCCTTTGCATCAGTGTAATGATTGATAAGTGAGTAGATGACTTTAGGTAACCCTTGAAGTATGATGTTTTGTTAGCTCCGAATTGTCTGCCTTATACATTCCTTTCTCATCCTGTGACAGATCCGAATAGACTCGAGGTCGTTCAGGACCTAGATTGAGTGAACCTTCAGTTCCTTCAGCAACAATTACTCGCGTGGTCCCATCATGAAATTGTCCTTCACAATTGACCTTTAAAATGTTTACCTATTCTCCTTACCCCGACAGTACAATCGAATACGTTGTTGCCATGACGTGAATATCATCAATATTACTAGACATGATTGATTGTTTGTGTTATGATAAACTTTGGATCGGTACAATGATTAGTGATTATATGTTAAAAGTGGTGATTGATTGTTAGATTATGTGATATGTTGTTTAAGTAAGGTTTGGTTTGGTTGAAATGAGTTTGCGTAATGAAGATAATAAGACTTAGGCAAAACGCAGTGAAGAATCTTATACAAAACGCAGTGAAGAAGCTTAGACAAAACGCAGTGAAGAAGCTTAGACAAAACGCAGTAAAGTAGAAAATTTTGCCAGAGTTTCTTTCTACCAAAACGCAGTGATGGTCTTCAAAAGTAGAGAAAACGCAGGAAGTCTTGAGGCAAAACGCAAGAAAGTCTTGAGACAAAACGCAAGATGTCTTGAAGCAAAACGCAGTCCAGGCTTTAGACAAAACGCAACCAAATATTGAAATGGGCAGAGTTTCTCCTAGGCAAAACGCAAGAAGGTCTTCAATTAAGCAAAACGCAGAAGCAAAACGCAGCACCAAATCGCAGAACCAAAACGCATAAGCAAAACGCAAGAGCAAAACGCAACACCTAATATGACAAAACGCAGTACTGTTGAACTTTACCTAAACGACAAAACGCAGTGTACTTTTTCTGACAAAACGCAACCAAGAATATGCCAGTGAGGCAAAACGTAGTTAAGAAAAATACGAACTTTTTCACCTAAAACACCTAAAAATCACCCTTTTGAACGTTTTTGCTTGGTTTCTTTTGCACAACTTGATCCTAGAAGGTTATAACAACAATAAAAACACTAACTTTAACACCACAAACGTGAAAATCAAAGAGTGTCAAGAAAAAGACCATAAACTTTCAAAAACCAAACTTTTGATTTAAACTAACCAAGAAAATGCACACACAATCTATCTAATCATCCCATGGGCTCTGATACCAATTGTAGTATATTGGTTATCACAACACAAGCATAGGAATGATGGGTTGGCCGAATTTCTAGAGAGATAAAGTGACTAGTCTAGTGAGAGAAAACACCTTTAAGTGTGTGTATTATGAAATGAACAACCAACCCCTTCCTATGGCTGGAAAGAGGTATAAATACATGAGTTTATGTGCCCTAAGTGGGCTATGGTGTGGGCTAACATGTGAGTAAAGACCCAGCCCAACGCCATAAGTCATACGGTAACTAAATGATTAATATTAAGACTACGAGCTAACCTATGTTAGACATAACACAGGGTGACCGAGTCTTTTTTATGATCCTAACAGCTAATCCTACAGCCCCTTAAGCCCCTTTAAAGTTAAGAGGTTGACATTTCAAAAATTCACTATACGTGCACTCACGAGCAGTATGTGGCGTCCTTCCACCACCGCCCCATGAGTCATGGCTTCCATTGTCATTTCCATTCCCATTCCTATTTCCACTATTTCGATTTACTTCATACTCTGCCAACGCATCAGCCATGCTTTGGCTACCAGCTTATTAATAGCATCTTCACTCATATTGCTTCTCTTCGGTGCCATTATCTAACTTCACACAAGAAAATAACATGTGGGATTTCATCCGAAACATAACCATGATACATGGTATGTACTTAATTACACATACCTCTTTCCATCAAATCCGGACTTAAATGACAAAAAACGTACCCAAAAATACCTTGTATTTGTATGTTTTCACTTATCTTGTGCAGGAAACGGATATCCCAGAAAAGAACGAAAAATCAAGCAAAAAACGGACAAAACCGAGCACGGAATGGAAAAGCGTGAAAAGTCAAAGGTCAAACCAAAGCCGTAACCGAAGAAATGTTAAATGGGCCCACCCGTACCCATCTAATGGGCCAAGTCAGCCCATTTAAACATAATATGAAGACTTATAAGCCCATAATCCCAAAAAGGCCCATTTTTCCCTTTTAAACCCACTCGGCCAAAAACAAACTATAAATAAGCCCAAAGCCTAACTATGTTAACCCTTAACGGCTGTTAGTCACCACAAGGACTAACTGTGCAATCAAACAAAACACTTTGGAGGGCCATTTCTGCCATACCTCCAAAGTTGTATCCCCCATCAAGGACCATGCGTACACTAACACATATATACCTCAGGGACCTTTTCTGCCAACCCCAAAAACCCTTGTAATCACCACATGAACCTTTTGTGCAATAAACGAATACAAAGTGGGGGACTATTCTTGCCATTACTCTAAACATCTACCCTGCTCATAAACAAAAGCAGAGTATAAAAACCCAAGTCCCGCCAAAACCCCAAAGGTACTGTTCATTTGTCTTCTACCTCCTAACCTGTAACCAGACAACAAAAACCTCTTAACCCCGCCCCACATGGCTTATGTACACCTTGGCAATCCCCTAAATGCCCATTGGACAAAGGAAAATAACAAACGGATCAAGGGTCAAGAGTGATTGGATTGGGCACCAAGATTGATGGATGGCTCAGATTGACTAGGGTTTCTCCTCACAAACAAAACACAACAAGCACAACAAATGAAGCCATCAAGACTTATAGTTTTTGTATAAATAGTAGGCAAATGTAGCCCTAGGGAGGTGTCGAATTTTAGTGTTTTCAAGGCAAAAGCTTGTAACCTTAATTTGTACCCTTTAATACTGTCTTTTTAATACATTGCAACTTTAATTTTCTATCTTTAAATTTCTTGTCATTTATTTTTATGCAATTTGTGGAAACCTTAATTGTAGGCTTCATAGATCGTTTTGCCCATCTAGGATATCATAACATTGATCACGCAGCGGAATAACAAATAAGAACAACAATGTTATGAACAAGGTTTTTATTCATAAACTAATAAACTATAAACTATTCGACTTTAATCAGTCGACTATGAATTATTACATAAACTAATAAGCTAACTATTAGACTCTCATTGGAGAGATCTAACTATGATGGATGATCAATACTAGACGCCTACCCCTCTTTATATACTAGAGGGGTTAGGGTTTACAAGACAAGATAAGATCAAATAAAATTAGGAAACTATAAATCAGTATTAAATACTATTTGACTAATCTTCAATCAGCATTAATGTTGATCTTTATCTTTTAGCTGAACATTAAATATTGTTTGACTAATCTTCAATCAGCATTAATGTTATTCCAGCTTTGTCTTGTAGGTCCTCCATCTTTAATATGTTTTATCATAATCAATTCAAAGTATAATTCCCAACACCCACCTTTTCTCTTTTAATGGTTTTCTTAAACTGTTTTCGGGGTGAGAATACGTGCTCGTTTTACTACATAAACTTATTCTTAGACGGTTTGCCATCTATACGGTAACTGAACAGAGTGCGGCCCCGGGTACTAGATCAATTCGAAACTCTACTTGCCTCGATGGTGGTAGTCCTGGCAGCTCCTCAGGAAACACCTCAGGAAAGTCACGAATTACAGGCACGTCTTCCATTAGTTTCTCCTTCGATATTATTCTTTGTAAAGGGTGCCTAAAAACAAATGACACAAACTACTCGACATCGTACGTATTGTTACACGAAAATAATCTTCAATCGAGATCCTGCCATTTATCACCTTTCAACTTTTAACGTTTTATTACCATTAAAGGTATACACTATAACAAAACTTTCTCGCCACAGTACGATAAACAGCATCCGTACTTGGCAAGCCAATCCATACCAGATGATGACGTCAAACGTTACCAAAGATCAATTGGCATAAAGACGATTATCAAAAATTTGGTTCACTAAACTCAAAGTGGCAACCTTTCAAAAATAGTGTCGTACTAACTACCCTTCCGTCAGCTAACTCTACTTCATTACTTATCTCTATTTAATCGGATTTGATATTCGTGCTTATGAAACTAATCTGAGTGTTCACAAAACTCCTATCGGACCCGAATCAAATAAAACAGAAGCATATAGGTTATTTAGAGAAAAACGTACCAATACTACATTCGGACCTTTCAGCTCAAGGTCCTTATTAGCTATTATGTCGGACACGAAATTCTCAAAAGTTCTTATTGCTTATCCTTCTTGAGTACATCGGTTCCTAGTTTGACCTTGCTCACCAATAATTAATAAACAGTCTAAATAGGCTGAGCGTTAGCACTCGTAGGAACACTCTTCTCCCTACAATACCTTGCCTTATGTCTAACCTTTCCACACTTGTGACATTTGATCGTACATTCTGACAAATGGGAGTAAAAACAAACAGTTCACAGAAAGGAAGGTTTCCATCGTAGGAGCGGTAACCATGGTTGTGGGCTTTTCTTTGCTCTTTGGTGATCTGCAAAAAGTCTGACGAGAGTTGTCTTTTGATTGCCCCTTACCACTATATTATCAACTTGTGATGGCTTTCTCCTACTTTCGGATTCTTACCTTCCAAAAATTCTTTCATTTCTAGCTTGCGACTTTGGTTTCCATCAACTTATTGAGCCCATACGTACAGCTTCGTTCAAAATCAGCAGCTTTGGACGATGTCACTTCACCCTTGAATGTTATCCGTTTAAACTCGGAATATAAAGCTATACAACCTTCACTCTTTCTGGTTATTCTCATATCGGCACTTCAATGCAATGCTCATTGAAATACTGAGTATTAAAGTCAACAAGGTCATACTCCTTAACCTCAAGTGACACACACTCGTGCTCCATACATTGTTATCTCTTCTACTCGGACAAAACTTAATAAGTCATCGGTTGTTTCATCTCAGTCAAGGCATTTGGTTTTACTAGTCTCAAAAACCCATAGTTGCAACTTTAGTTTTCAACATGTCAAAGACTGTTACCTCTCAATGTCTATATAGCAGCAACAAACTTTACACTTCTTACCTCGGCCACATTCATCTGATCTTGAAAACACTCTCCATTATCTCAACCACCTTCGCATTCAACAACTCTTTTAACCAAAACAACAAGGCAACAAGATTGCACTTCATAAAACAGCAAAAGTTGACACTCACGAATAGCAGGTGAGTGTCTCGCCTCTTATTGGCACCAGATCACTCGCATCGTTCCTAACATTCGCTTGCCTTAACCGCTCTAGCAGCTATAGCGGTGCCCTCACACTTTTCCTTGATCATTTGTCGAATAGCAGCTTGAGTCATAGGTGCAGACTTTAGAGGCATGATTCTGTCACGTCACGCAGAAAACAATCTGGTAAGCAACATGATACTCTCTAACATGTCTATATTGACATAATCACCACAAAACAAGGCCACACTACATTCCAAGTAGTAATCATACGTAGTAATTCATTTTCATCAAAAGAAGTTTTTAAATAGTTGCATTGTTTCATAAAATGATACAAACTCGTTACAACGATAGTACTAGTTCTACACACTGAGGACTCGTTAGTGATTACACACAAATGAAAACTACAATGAAAACTAAACTACTACCACATCAGGAGGAAGTCTTGCGGCCTCTGACAATGGACTCTCTCAACTTCAATTAGAAATCAATTGCTTCATTGGTATTTCTTTCAAACACAAATCCTAAAGGACTCATCTCGTGATAGTACTCATGAGCTCGAACATAGGACCACTACGAGCTTCTCTCTACAACTAGGTTCATTCTGCATACGATGGAATGTGTTGCTCAACCTTGCTTCTTCATAGTTCCTCTTCAGTTTCTTTTCAACTCTGCTTTTTCTTCAACTTCACGAGCTTTCTCATACCAACTTTTCCATTGCTGCAGTTCCTTGTTTCCACAATAGATCGCACTTCATTACCCAAATCCCAAAATGTGAGACCATTTACCATTAATCCTATACCTTGCACCTCTCCTCTTTCTTCTCGACCATGCATTGCGCCATCTCGCTGACCATACAATTCGTCTCGAAAAATTGACCATTCGACCAAAAAGCGAGTCAAAATCCCGTTCTCTAGACAGCCAAGTAGCAACTCTATCACCCTCCTCTTGAGGAATAGCGGCAGTAGACCAACGTTACTACCTTATAGACACTACACGGAACATTCTTCATCCTCATGCTCATTGGATTCTCAACCTCAATCTCATCATCAAGTTCAGGCTCAGAAGTAGGCGGCGGAGGATTAAGAGGATCCACCTCTTCGTAAGGATATGTTAACTCCGGCTCATTTTCATCTTCCTCAATGTCGATCTCCATATTATCTTCATCTTCTTGAGGATCTTCTTCCTTCTATATTTGTATTCTTCTGGGTCTTGTATTCATCTTCTAAGAGAGGTTCCCGGGAACAACAGGCAGGCATCTATCATGTTGAATTCGGTCTTCAACTTCGGGTACATCAGATCATGATCGGGAGAATCAACATTTTAACATGATAATATAGAAAAATCATCAGAAATAATACTTACTTGAATAGGTATCACATCTTATTATTATCGGAACACTATTTATCAAAATTACTGTTCGCTTATAAGCGCAAACAACTCAAAAATTTACCATTCTTGCGCATTCTCCAATCGCATTATATCTTAGTTTATTTCAAACATTACATAATGGTGTTATCATTAATCACATGACATTTTTATGCATACACACATGACCACATGCACCAAATACATAATAATTTATGAATTCCATTACATGCATTATAATATCCGTATTTAACAATCAACATATAATACTATACATCAAATATACTTACACGTAAACAAATAATTAATTACCTTACATGTAACCAATGGACAACGATGAGTATCGGCAGTGCATGTAGAGAGTTATAGGTTAGGTTTTCCTAAGACTCTAAACCAGTTACTTATCAATCTAGACTCTTGATATCACTTTGATATTCTAACATGACTACAATCTTGGAGTTTTGAAAACAACCTAAGTTTCTCTAACACGAAGCTCTTGTATAGAAATCTGTAAAGCACCCACCCCGTGAGGGCTCAGATCTGCGACAGCGGAAATTAGCTCTATGTGGTAATTCTAAATAGCACCCCCGTCACCACGATAATAGAAAATGACTTAAATAAGACGTTTACCAAACATGTGTTCCATAAATATTCAGAGTTAAAAGTGCATTTAGGTCATCGTAACCACCGTCTATTACAAACCATGAAAAACAAATTGTTTTCAAATAAAAGACATTGTTTTAAACACCATATGAGATATTGTTTTTGAAAAACCGGAACACACAAGAAGTCTTTCCATAAAATCCATCACCACACGCACGACACCTCCACGCCATCGTTGCCTTTAGCTGGTTACAGGATATAAACATGTTGTTAAAACGTCTAAATCAAGTGAGTGAAATTCATAGAGTGTAAATAAATAATACAGTAAAAACCTTTAAACACATTATTTGTTGTAGTATTGGAGAAAACAAAGCAATAAAATTGCAATGTATAGTAATCATCTTTTCTTTCCACGCAATATTGTCATGACAACTGAACGTTAACAAAACATATGGCATTTTATATGCTAAAAAGTTGCCCCAAACAAGGTCTTTTTGTCATTTACCTACTATTTTATAATAATAAAAATCATCCGTTTGGAACAGGGTGCTCACAAGGATTCAAACCCCGGACAGGGTTGTCAAACCCAATAGATCTATTTAATGCATTAGCATTTACCTCACAACAAGGCAATTAACGATTCATGAAATAAGGGACTTCGACAATAGCAACTTATGCGGAAACAATCTCATAATCGGGTCCATCATACCATAAAATCATTATGTGTTTCCTTTTTTAAAACAAACATGTATCCCTCGCGGGTTTAAAAACATTTAAAGAATTATTTAATGCAATGTGGTATTGGAACTTACCTTAAGCTAATATGATCAAAATCAATCAATTCTAATCAACAAGCGCAAATAATCTTCACGTCCTCATCGCGTCACCTATATTGTACTTATATATAGCGGGCTCGTACTAAAAAGTATAACCATGTCAATTATATATAATTCATAGGTTTTGTATCTTTACTTGATTGCCTCTGCAGCATATGATACATAACACATATAACACCCTGTTGTTTTCAAGTCATTGACGACGTCGATAAATCTACTATTTATTTTTAGTGTTGTACGCGTTTGCTTGTAATTTCATGTATTAAGTAAAATCACGTAAGCTAAAAATTAGCGTTCAATGTAAACGGGCATCAAACAATTAAGCGTTTACATCAATCAAGTATTTAATAATTATTTGAGAATAATTATGGTCGTTGTATGTTTTAATTTTATTTTTATCGGTTACGTAAATCATTTACGTTTCGCGATAAAGTAAGTTTAGGCATACACGGAACCACATGAATGAATTTACGTCTTCAACGATTGCCTTATGTTTATATACAATGATCAAAAGTTTATAAAACTTTGCCCATATACATGCATATGTACACATCCCATATATTTATGCAAGATAACAAAAGGTACTTATTAGATACATACAACATTGATAAATTAAGTATCTACACAATTATCATATTACACTTTAATTTTTTTTTGTACCAAAATGGTACAAGTAACAATAGACTTTTAACATAATTGGGAAGAGCTGTAAATCAACATCCTAACTATCATGGGATGAATCTCTCATATGGGACAAAAAGACACCAAACATTAATCACCACCTTTTTTTTTACTCAATCTTGTCACCAACGCCACCTATCCCCTCCTTTGAAGTCTTGGTCCAAGTTAGCTAGTATTTGACCACCTTTATATATATATGTTACTTACATACAAGGTGATAACAATACAACTCTTATACACTTAACAAAAACATTTTCTTCCTCTCTTGAAGCAACCATATACCTCAGGCTCACGTAAAACCATAACAAACCATCCTAATATATTTCTACAACTCATACAAGCTTTCATACACCATATCTAAGATACCTCAAGATGGTTTAATGGTTTGATCAAGCCTTTACAAGTATTTATCAAGAAAAGGAAGCTAGGGTTTATATTTGGAAAACTAGGGTTTACTTGTTTGTAATCTTGGTTTAAACGTCTTTAACAAGGGTTAGCTCTTACTTGTCCTCATACATACATCATCCCTATTAAGGTTATCTTAAAGCTCTTAAACTTTTCTGTTATATGGATTATATGCATATGTGTTGTTTATGTAGTGAATATCACCCATTTAGGATATGTTTAACTGTAAACATGGATTTTTCTTGTAAATTTTAGTTTTATGAACTTTTACCACATGTTGTAGGAATGGTATATGCAAGTTTATTAATTTGGGGGATAACATAAGTATTTTACAATCTTAATTAAGCTTAAAAAGTGTTAATGTAAAGATTAAGTGGTTTTTAAAAAGTGCACTTATAGGTTATTAGTAAGGAAAGGCAAATGACATGTAATGTTTGTAGTATGAACTTTTAAACATGTTATATGGACAATTATCAAGGGACTATGGATTATTTAAAATATGTGATATAATATATTAAGAGGTGTTGGGAAAAAACTTATGGAATATTACTTAGTTAAAAAGGTTTATATAACAAGTTTAAATAAATAGTTTATACATAGATATTAAAGGGCTCGTTTTGGAGTCGTATTTCAACAGTGGGTATTATGTTTTATAAATATTCTACGACTCATGACGATTCCGAAAAGGTAAGAAACTTGTCAAACGGATAAATAACGAAAAAGTTACGCTAATTACGAGTTATACGTTAATTAATCGGGTTTATAAAATAACTTTTATAAATATTATACAAAACAGCAAGTTTGGTATTTTTAACAAATAATACATATTTTTAGGATTCCAAAATGATAAGAATCATGATTTTTCAATTAATAATGAATGAAGTTATGAATGTGCGAGAGTATTCGGTAAATTATAAATGTTTATAAAAATAATTTTATAAACTATTGAAACAGTAAAAATTACTCATTCCTGAACAGAAAATTTTATTTGTGTAAAAACTCTATAAATTGATTAGAATTTTCAATAACAAGAACGTACTCGAAAGAATCGCAAAAAAATGAGAGCTAATAACGATTAAAAATTATGAAGTATACGGGTTTTCGATAACTAAAAATATAAAAATAACTTTATAATGACGTGAACGTAATAAGTATGTTCATCAGAGGATTCAAAAATATGAAAATGTCAAATTATGATAACTCGTCCTAATACGAAAGCGTGGGCATAAGAAACGTCAAAATCGGACTTAAAACGCAAAAGTTATGCTATATTTACTACAACGGTAATTATAAACGTTTTTACTTATTAACCACAATTTTACCAAAACAATTAGTTGGTGATTGAACTGTATAGAATTATATGTGGTTATCAGTGCTATATTATTAGGGGTATCTAATGAGGCCTCTTGGGGTGTCGGTGCGTATCGACGAGTTGCTGGATTACGATTTAAATGTAGTCATAGCTTCTCATACGTTCACTTACATGACCTCTTATTAAGTTAGCCGAATGATAGTATGATGTAACTATACATAGACCCTACTATTGGTTGTTAGTTAATCGAGAAGTACATGGTACTTATACGACCTTAAATTAAAATCGGTTGCATCTGACGATTTTTGTGACGCAGTTATCTCTGTGATATTTGGATTATCAGAACTCAGGTGAGTTCATAGCCCCACATTTTTTACGAATTTCAATGATACTTAACTATGGGGTGGAACACATGTCTTTGTTTTATAAATTGGACGCAAGTGGATATTTTATATTGATTACATGTTTGCCTAAGTAGCGATAACCCAAGTTGAGCCCATTATCATGAACTGTCAATTGCATAGATGTAGTTGTTAATATACATTATGTTGAGAGCGAATGTATGGATAAGATTATTTTGGGATGAAGGACCTCCCGTTCGGTGACTGCTTCACCGGGAAACGGAACGTTTATCATGTTGAATTTTGGGGTTGCTTGTTTCGGGTTGTACATCTAATCGGGCAGAAATTTGCAATATATATTTTGCAAGAAAGATTATCGAGCTTCAGTGTCATAGAGCTTGTAGGTAAATGTAATCGGGTGGTTGTGATGTCTGCATGTGTTGCATTATCACGGGGAAAGTCTTGCGGTCCTGCGTATTATGATTTATCAAACCTATGAATTCACCAACATTATTGTTGACGTTTTAAAGCAATGTTTTTCAGGAGATCAGTAAGCATAAGGTACCAGGATTACATTGGTGATTTTGTTTTGGGAAGTCATGCTAAAGATATGGTTGTATTATGTTTTGGGAAACTCATGTGTTGTGAACCAGTATCTTTGTAATAATAATAAGGAACAAGTTAAAGCTTCGGGCTATTTGTATCAAATATTTGTTAAATCCAATGTATCAGTTTTAAAACGACTTTTTGGTCGTTCTATATATATCTTTTTCTGTGTTTTTGATTGAGAGTAACACGCCCGGAGATCCTTATTCGTTGGACCACATTTGGGGTGTTACAGTTGGTATCAAGAGCAAGGGTATAGAGAACCAGGTTCGAATCGTTTTTGCTGGACTATAACCATTTTCAAACATTGCATTCATAAAAAGGGGTTTTTACGGGACACACACACTAGTTGTTGCATTAGTTAGTTGGACTAGATGCATTCATAATTGATATACGTGGTTATAATATATTAGAATATTAATTAGAGCCTTATATATTATACTCAATTAAGCTTATTTCTGTCTGGTCATTAGTAGTCATGTCAGCTGATTCTGTGTTACCTATACTTCTGTTCACTCCGAGGCACGATCTTGGAGTATTCCATCTGAGGATCCTTATGAGGAGGCTGACGACAGTTGTGGAGCAGGCACCCACGTTCTCCAGAGTATGTACCTGATCCATGGAGCTGGTGATCATGTACATGTGTTCATTCCGGAGCTCTGAGCATCTGAGGATTTGTTTAGTGCCAGCTGAGATGAGGACATACACGTCCACTACCACATTCTTTTTATTCCAGTATCCGAAACCCCCACGTACTTGAGCAGCAGCCATGGCTCAGATGAAGAGCTACAGCACCATACCACTTCATACTTACATCGGTGGACACCACCATTGTCTAACTATCACTACTGCACCATCACTAGCCGTTTAGAGCTGATATTCCCGAGGCCTGACCACGCCTGCCTCAGAGAGGGCTACTCTTACTACTTCCAAGGGACCTGGAGTGAGGTCTAGTAGAGGTTTGCTGCTGCTGCTGCGAGACAGCCAGGACCCACTATGGCCCATAGAGTCGATTACAGTCTTGTAGACACATGGAGGGACCAGTTTCGAAGGATACTGGAGGGGATGATGACCGCCTTAGAGATGGTCAACATAAGGGTCAGTTACCAGGTAGATGTTCGCATGTAGAGAGATAGTAGAGAGAGTTCGGAGTTTTACTCACGACATCACGATGCCCAGAAGGATCATGCAGCTGTGAGAGTGAGATAGTACGGTATATGAGGAGAGAGAGAAGTTGTTACGGCAAGGAGAGTATTCAGACCCTGTCAGGGACTTTGGGCATAGGTATGAAGCTTACTGCAGGACAGTTAGAGGCACGAGTCTTCAGTGTAGAGACTGAAGTGGGGTCGCAAGAGTGGCAGGTAAGGTTGCAGATGATTTGGCTGTTCAGCCATATCATGTGTACCCAGGGCCCTAGGGCTAGAGCACGCGTTGACACATAAGAGGCATTTGGTAGCAGTGTCACTAGACTTTGGTTATGATGTAGCTACTATGTGTCTGTTATAGTTTTTATGGGTTATCCCAGCTAGCAGGAGGTATAGATCTTTTGTATTCGGTTTGCTTATCAAGTATAGATCTTTATTTCTGATTAGGCTATCCTGTATTTGCCTAATAAGTATTTCCTAACAAAATAAGAAAACAAATCAGGTATACTCTCGGCTTAGTAGGGTCTATGTGATTTTAATTTTGTAACCTAGCGATATGGGAAATCATTATGTACCAAACAGTATGTATGGTTCAAGATTATATTGGAATGGATGTATCTATGTTTTGTCGATCTTGTGTTGGTTGTATATTTCACTATGTGATGTGATTTCATTTTATTTATGATGCATATGTTATGTCACGTTATGATTGTATTGAAATCTAACGGGTATTGTATTTTCTTGTGATTGAAGTAAATGGCACCAAAGAGAACCACAAGGGTCTAACACAGGTCACACCAACCCCAAAATGCAACCACCACCACAACTGTTACTGTGGCACATCTTCTGGCTTAATTGACCAAGGAGTTGTTTTAATTATGCTGCAAACTGGCTGAAGAAGAAGCGAAGTTAGAGTTAGGAATGGCTATAACAGCAATGGTTCAGGACCAAGGCCAGCACAAGCTGTTCGCGAATGCTCTTATTCAGAATTCCTAAAATGCAAACCTTTGGACTTTAAAGGCACTGAGGGAGACGTCGGACTCACTCGATGGTTTGAGAAAATGGAATATGTGTTTAGCATTAGCAATTCGCAAAACGATCTTCAAGTCATATTTGCGAATTGGCACTCTTACAAGGACGATGCTCTTACATGTGGGAATTTATGTTAAGACCACTACTCCTGAAGCAGTCATGTAATGCTTATGGGCACACACTGAAGAAAATGAATGATCGTGATAATACTGCACGAGGGGTGAGATCAAGAAGTTTGATGACTGAGAGTGGAAATCTTAGGTTATGGGCACCGAATGTGGTGGCCTATTAGTCGGGCGATCTTCAGGAACTAGTATTTGATGTGTTCCAAGACTGTTCCCTGAGTAAGAGATAGACAAAGATTGAAAAGTATATCGGTGGCTTGCCGATATGAAACATGACAGTGTACAAGGCATCAAAAGCCGAATAAAACATGCAACGAGCTATCGAGTTTTACAACTGAGTTGATGATGAGAAGACCCATGCCTATAGCTAGAACGTCAGCAGAATGGAAAAGGGAGAAAGTATGTGATCTTATCCAAGGAAAATCAAATACCACAAAACAGACAAGAGGCAGATCACAGGACAGGTACACTACACTAGAGGAATAGTGTCAGGAAAATCCATAACGCCGGGTCTAAACCTTTGTGTTCCAAGGATAATGACAATCATTGAGGTCTTGTCCACCTTGGTGCAATAATTGAACGTGGGTTGCCCATCTGGCCAAGGATTGTAGAAGACCTGGCTGCAAATGCACTAACAAAAACATAAATGCAACAACAACAATAATAATCTAAGAAGGGAAATGGTTGTATGAGTTTGAGTGCGGAGCTCAGGGACACTACAAGAAGGAGTGTCCAAGGCTGAAGAATAACAAAGGCAAACATGGTAATCAAGCTGGGAATGACAGGGCACCAGCGAAGGTGTATGTAGTTGGAAATGCGGGGGCAAACCCAAACAACGTCGTTACTGGTACGTTCCTTCTAAACAACCGCTATGCTTATATCTTGTTTGATACGGGTGTCGATAGAAGTTTTGTGTCTACTGCATTTAGCTCCCAAATTGACATCACGCCATCTACCCTAGATCACTATTATGATGTCGAACTAGCTGACGGGAGAATAATTGGGTTAAACACTATCCTTAAGGGTTGCACATTAAACTTCCTAAACCACCAATTCAACATAAACTTAATGCCTGTAGAACTTGGTAGTTTCGATGCTATAATCGGTATGGATTGGTTGGTGAAGTACCAAGCGGTCATTGTATGTGCCGAGAAGATCATACACGGTGATGGAAGTAACCAGGGAAATGTGACACGATTAAACATCATTTCGTGCACTAAAACGCAGAAGTACATGGAAAAAGGATTTCCTATCTTTTTGGCACATGTCACTGCAAAAGAGGTTGAAGACAAGTCGAAGAAGAAGCGACTTGAGGATGTGCCAATAGTTCGAGACTTTCCTGAAGTATTCATGAGGACTTGCCAGGTCTTCCTCCGACTCGACAAGTGGAGTTTTAAATTGATTTGGTACCTAGTGTTGCACCTGTAGCACGGGCACCTTATCAATTGGCGCCTTCCGAAATGAAAGAGTTATCGGAGCAACTGAAAGAGCTGTCCGACAAAGGCTTTATAAGACCCAGTTCCTCACCCTGGGGAGCTTCGGTCTTGTTTGTCAAGAAGAAGGATGGATCATTCCGGATGTGCATTGACTATCGGGAATTAAACAAACTGACAGTGAAGAACCGTTATCCACTCCCCAGAATCGATGATTTATTTGATCAGCTTCAAGGGTCGAGTGTCTACTCGAAGATTGACCTAAGGTCAGGTTATCACCAACTGAGGGTTCGAGAAGAAGACATTCCGAAGACTGCCTTCAGAACTCGTTACGGCCATTACGAATTTCAAGTTATGCCGTTTGGTTTGACAAACGCACCTGCCGTATTCATGGACCTTATGAATCGGGTATGCAAACCATATCTGGATAAATTCGTGATTGTCTTTATTGACGATATTCTGATATATTCGAAGAACAAGCAAGAACACGAAGAGCACCTTAAGCTAATCTTAGAGTTGCTTAAGAAAGAGGAGTTGTATGCCAAATTTTCCAAGTGTGAATTTTGGATTCCTAAGGTACAGTTCCTCGGTCACGTGATTGATAGTGAAGGAATTCATGTGGATCTAGCTAAGATTGAATCCATTAAATATTAGACATCTCCTAAGTCACCAACAGAGATTCGTCAATTTTTAGGTCTTGCTGGGTATTATCGAAGATTCATTGAAGGGTTCTCAAAGATCGCCAAACCAATGACTAAGTGATAAGTGTAAAATACACATATCCATTTATACCTAAAATAACCCATTTAAACCCAAAACAGACCAACATTGGCAAAAATATGCTTGTTTCTGTGTTTTGTGTGTGCAGGTACGGATATATCAGAAATCACAAGAAAACCATCAAAAACAGGCAAACACGGACACGAGAACGGAAGAGTGTACAAAAGCCGGAAGCCAAAGCCAGAAAAAGTCAAATCTACAGTCAACTCCAGTCAATCTTGGTCAACAAAAGTCAACAAGACCCAAAGTGTTTCAAAATAACCCCTCAACTTTCAGAAAAGTCCATAAATGGTCCCTAAGCCTAAATGGGCCACACCCGGATCCATAAGCCCATTACACTAGTCCATTTACCCTTTTCTATAAACCACAAGGACTGAAATTGCCATTTACAAAAGTCCTTTTATACTACACCATTTATGAAACAAAGACAAGGGCCATTTATGCAACTTTCCCAAAGTTTAAAACGATTTTACCCTAAGTCAGTTAAAACAAGCGGGAAAACACATGCACTATTCATCCATCGTCCTCGTCTAGTCACCAGGGTAAATCAAGGGGCAAATTAAAATCAAAGGGTGATTACGTCTATTCAAGGGTTCTCTTACACAATAGCAAGGTCAAAACAGTCTTATCAAAGCTCTCATTGGCTCATTGGCTCAAGCAAGGATCGTGTACAAGAGGGAAAGCACAAGTGAAGCTCAATATATACACTAAATGCTCTCACACAACTAGCACAAGCTGTCACATCAAAGAATGACAGCTTGGCAATCCGTGTGAGTGTGCATATGATCCAACGGCTAAAACTTAAGATCCAATGATTGAAGAATTGAAGGGTGTAGATTAAGAGGAGCGTGCAGAGCTCAAAGGCCTAGAAGCTTCACTATGGTGCTATAAATAGCACCCCCATCACACACACACGATGTTCCTTTCTTTTCTAGTTTTAGCCTAGTGTAGTTTTTTTTCAAAAGCTTAATGTAATTTTGATTTAAAATCAGTTGTAATTTCTTTTTAAGTAATGTAATTCAGTTCTTTTTAATAAAATTTAGTTTAAATTTGTCATAAACTTTCATTGCTTTCAACTCATAAGCTCTTTCAATAAGCCTAAAATTCTCAATAAGCTAATAAGCTCATATTAAGCTCTCAAGAGTCTCTAAGCTCTTGATTTGAGCTTAACCAATCCTAATATACCTTAACTTTAAAATCAGAAGTTAATTACCTTTGCTTTTGGACTTGTGAATTCTTGGAAGGGAGATCTAAAATGGAAGGATCTCCAAAGACTTTTACCCTAGCTTATTTATAAGCTAGGGAGCTTGTAGCAAAGCTCTAAGAGCCATTAAGCCTTGTTTAGCTAGGCCACTTGTAAGTTCTCTTTTAAATTTCATTGTCACTTAATTTTTAGCTTAATTTAGTCTAAATTCTGCTTATTTGCTTATACTTATTGCTTATTTGTGTTGACTTATGCTCATTTGTGCTTCTTATCTAATTCTGATCATATATTGTTAGATTATTAGTTATAGAAGTTAGATTTTCATTTCTGTCTTATAAACCTTAAAAAAACCCAAAAATACTAGTTAGCATAATCTTAGACCTTTAATTCTAGCTTAATTCAGTTGTTAGTTTATGTTAATTAAGCTAGTTAAAAGCTGTTTATGATATGATGTTAAGGGTTTAAAGGTGTAAGCCACCCGCGAACCTGAGACCTCACCTACACAAACCACACGCCTTACCACTGCCTTGGGACTTTTCACTTGTCATAGCTTGCAACATTTATTTGTTAATCACACTTTCTTTTCTTATTTTACTAATAAGCCGTAGCCTTAT
>BQNB010075653.1:9439-31397 GCA_026074375.1 Tanacetum coccineum | reverse complement strand
CGAGCAAAAGATCGAGGCTCAACCTAATTCCTTTTAGCTATGAGTTGTTTATGATGACAGGAACACTTTTGTAATTTACTGTTAGATATGAGTAAAAGACTCGGTCACCCAGTATATTTATTGTTTATTTCGGTTTTAAGCCGGGTTCTAATACCCGGTATTTTGTAAAAACTATATAAGCCTCTTCCAACTTTGGAAAAGGTAAGCTAGTCATTTATTCTTTTCTTATAAAACACATTTTCTCTCACTAGAAAATCTCCCTCATGTGTTTCTCTCTCTAGAAACTAGCCAAGTCCAAGAATCGACCTCGTGTTATGATATAGGAAATACCACAAAATGTATTAACTATTTGATGTTATCAAATACCCCCTCACTTAACTTCTACTTGCCCTTAAGTAGAACCATTTAGAATAATTTATAAAAAGATTTCCCCAATTTAACTTGGAGAAATGAATTTATAAGTTACTTATGCTAGAAAACATCAGAGCCGAACACCTCACGAAAAGGGGATCGAATACACTCAACTCTCATTACTAATCTAAGTGTTTCATTTTGAGGTGATCACTCAATTACACAGTCATAGCATGTATTATATCATAAGCTTGGAAAGTACACAAGTCTCCACCAATTAGAATTAGGGTCTAAAAAGTCTCAAAGGCAACATGGGTGATAAACAGGTTTAAGGGTGAATCATCATGCAGTCCTTTTCCAAAAGCGTTACACCAACAACGGCGACAAAATCACATATACACATCCATAACGATGGAATAGACATACATGATTGCAATCAAATCCCTCATTCAAGCAAAACCAATGGTCGGGATGTAGAACAATATAGGGTAGGATAAGACACAGGATGCAGAATAATTATTGTTAAATAAAAATATGAAACAAATAGTCTAAAGTAATCTAAGGTTATCATAACTAGCTATTGTCTATCCATAAGTCCAAGAGTCTAAGTCCAAAAATCTAATCTTCAATAATGGGCTACTAGCTCCATTCTTCATAATCATTAATATGGCTTATAGTTGCACCATCTTTACATTTTTAGCACATGGATGGCTTATATTTGCACAATTATTTTTTAAATATACAAATGCTATATGAGTTTATATCTTTTTATTATTACCCCTGTAGCGTTTGATATAATACATACGTCCCCCCACTTGAGATGAACAATATCAAAAGTGATGATATAAGGGGGTCTTTATAGTTCATTAATGATTGGTCTTCCACGAATGCATAAAATTTTCATACCTATTCCCCCAAACTATGAACTTAAGTAGCCAAAGATTTCAACACGAAGAAAAATAAAGACTACAGGGAAGGCTAAGGCGAAATGGTGTAACAAAACATATAGGGTTTTAAATAGGGATTGGCTTAACAAGGTGATCTAGGAGTATCTTGCACTAACACTGAGTGCAACAAAGGGTTTTACACGGGGAGGTCAACAAGTCAGTGTGACAAGTCGATAAACACATACACATATAGGCTTTTTGGGTGATTTCCTAAGACGTTGCCTTCTTGAACCATCTATTCCATTAACCAATTAGGTCTTAACAAGATGTACAGGCCAACTTCTAAAGTCTACAGTACTACCAGCACACTCATATTTTGTGGTGGATTTTTGTATAATAGATGGAAATGAAATATTAGGCTTAACCTCCCCAATTTAATTAAGGGTAATAGTGTACTCGGCAAAGATTCATTCTAGTTTAGTAAGAAAAACATGTCAAAAAATTTAAAATTGGCACCATTATTTAAAGAAAACTAGAAAATCAAAGGCAAATATAGGTCAAGTGGTAATTCTACTCCCATCCTCATACTAGGTTTGCATAATGTCCCTATTGTACATTTAAGTAAATGAAATAAATTAGAATAAGAGTAGAATTAAAACAAAAGACTCCTCTGAGGGTTGCTCTCTTCTTCGAGTGATGATTGTAAGAGATGAATTCTTGCAAAGCATCTATAGAACAACCTCGTTTCCCTTGAAATCACTAAACAACAACAAGCATTAAATGTTCATAGATAAATATACACTAAAATCTAACTCGCTTTTGTAGGAATCACGGTTGCATTTAGCATATGCAACAAGCCTTTTAAACTACTTGGTGGCCCAAGTGGACGAGTGAAGTCTCGTGAGGGTTTCCAGATAACATACCCACAAAGTTCATTTACTTATACACGGTTTTGAAAAGGTTTCAAACTAATTTTTGGTTTTTAGAAAGGGATTAAAGCGTAACCATGGGATTGGTTACGCCGTAATCATGTAGTTTGAAAATTTTGAAAATTGAATTTAAAAGGTTACAACGTAACTAATTCAGGACGTTACGCCGTAATGATATCTGTTACGGCGTAACCAAGAGGGTTACGCCAGGACAAACGCTTTATACCACATGACAACGAGTCAAGGAGACCTCGAATTCCAGTTCCTTATAGAGAGAACCTGCAAAATAAGAGTGAAACCAACAAAAACCAATCTAAAATTCGGAAATAAAAGACGGGTTATCTCCCGACAAGCAATTTTGTTTATTACTGAGTCTTTAAGTTAGACTCAAGACGCTTTACGTCTTTCTGTGGATCCTTCTTCCACTGTCTACTTCCTTACGGATCACACCCGTTTTCTCTTCCTAATGGTAAGGCATCCATCAATTCTTTAGTGACACAAATGAAATTTTGGCCAATGTCAAATGAGTATCTTTTTATTTCAAAAGTTTCTACATGGACCATTGGTGGGTCATACTCTTCTATGTTGATTCCAAGTTGTCGCCTTTCCTCCTCTTCTAATTTTTTATTATGCCACCAATAGGTATTAACCCCTTATACTTTCTTGCAATTTTCCCATATATCATCTAGTATATGTCCTTTCTTTCCTATTCCTAATTCATATTCGTCTATTAACTGGTCAACTTCTAGATCGAACATCCACTTATAGTCGTCAAAACTTCTCGACCATGGATCTTTGACCAACTCTTCTTGAAATCAATCAAGGAGCCATGTTTTCAAAAGATCTTTCTTAATTGGTTCACTTACTTCAGTGTATCCTACCTTTGTTAATATCCAATCTTTGAAAGAATAGTCCTTTGGTCTAGGTTTATAATCTTCCTGAACCGAAGCAAGCTTTAAAGTTAGTGTGTTTGGGCTTGAGTTTTTGTTGCACCATTCCTTATACCTATTGTCCCAAATTAACTCTTTCTTCTGGACTTCCCCGTATTTTACCAAGAGGAATTCAGGAAATGATAAACCACCTCCTTTTATACTTCCTCTATCATCATCAAGGTAACATTACCATCTTTTTAGATTTCCTTCTTCATTCATTCCATAGACTTCTATTCCTCCATTACATGCCTTTAATGTTGGGTCACATGTTGGCCAGATTTTGAGTATTCCATTGCAAATTTGCTTAACAGGTTTGTAAAAATGTGTGCTAAGGAGGTTTGTGTTCGATTTTAGCATCCTCGTCTTTTTGCTTCTTCGTTCCTCTATATGATTATCATAGTTGTTGTTGGATTTCTCAAATCTTGAAGACTTATCTGATGGAGTGCTACTGTGGGAAGGAGATTCTTCATTATGAATTGAGTTTATCATATAAATCTTTCCTATAGGAGTTGTGAAATTATGAATCTTTTTGTTCATATCGAAGGTAACTCTGTCACCTCTAACTCCTAAGGAGATTTCTTTATTAAAGACATCTATTTTGGCATGAATGGTTGCTAGAAATGATCTCCCAAGAATCATGGTTTTATTACGTGTGTTTAACATATCCATAACCATAAAATCTAATGAGAATAAAAACTTATCAATCTTGACAAGGACGTTCACAATTATTCCTATTGGAAATCTTTTCGTCATATCAGCCATTTCAACTAGCATGTCAGTCTTCTTAAGTTGAGCCAGTTTTAGGTGTTTAACATCGACTTGGCTATGACATTAACACTGGTACCTAAATCCGCCATAGCATAAAAATTTAAACTTCCAATAGTGCATGGAAGAGTAAAATTTATAAGGTTCGTCTCTTTTGGTGGTAGTTGACATGGCAAGACTTTTGAAGACACAACTTTTTCTTGAACAATTTGTGTGCATTTGTTAGAGACAATGGATACCTCATGCTGTCCGTTATCAAAGGGTGTCTTTTCGTCGGTGTATACTGCTTTGCATTGGTCAAATGATGAATTGTTTATTTCATTGGCAGCGTTTGTGTAAAACTCCTTTGTTAGCTGTTCGGTTTGGGTCTCCAAATTTTTGCGAGAAGCGCTTTGGTTTTGAGTATTAATCTCGGTATTCTCCTGGAGTTTCTTCATCTATTCTTCCATCTCAGCTCTTCTTCACGTTGATTCCTCCAGGTGTTTATTCATAAGCTCCTCCAAGCTTGGCCTCTTTTCTCCAAACGGCGGTCGATTGTCAATGCGTGTGTAGTATCCAGGTGGGCTTACACGGTACTTAGCTCCATTACTGAAAGGTAAGGAACGTCCGAACTCGCCATATTTAGCCTCTTCAACGCTCTTTACTTCCTCATTTAGAAGGCAGTCCTTGTCAAGATGAGCTCCTTCGTAGTTTTGACATCCAACTTGAATAGCATACACGTTTTCCTTAAGATTCTTCATGTCTTGGCCTAGGTTATCTAATTTGCTTACAATAGCAGTGATCCCTTCAGAATTACTACTACTCTCTATCTTTCTACTGGATGACCCATCATGTCACTTTTGGGAGTGGTCAGCCATAGTCTGAATCATTGTTAATGCTTAAGCAGGTGTCATGCCAGGAATTGGCCCTTGTGAGTCAAGCAATAGGCGATTCATGGTCCCAAGACCATTATAGAAGATGTTTACCTTCTGATGGGTATTGATGTCATGAGTGTGGCATTTATATAGTAGGTCATTATACCACTCCCAAGCTTGGTATAATGTCTCGACTCCTTCCTGCTTGATGTTGCGGATTTCTTCATGCTGCTTGGCAGTCTTTGATGGTGGACAATACCTTTGGATAAAGGCTTTTTTAAGGAGATCCCAAGAATTGATGGTTCCTGGAGGAAGTCTATCCACCCATCGCTTAGCGGATCCAGTTAGAGTAATGGGGAAGACACGCAGCATGACGGCATCATGTGATATTCCAGGAATGTTGAATAAGGTGACGATGTCTAAAACTCGCTCCACATACTCATGGGCATCGTCGTTCTTGTTTCTGAAAAAGGTATCCTCCCTCAATTCTCGCATGAATTGACTCTTTATCTCAAAATTCACATTGCCTTCTATTTCGGGTTTGACCATGCTCGGTGCCTGGTTCCCTCGAGTCAATGCTAGATACTACTCCATGGTGAGGTTATCGATTTCCCCCTCAGCCATTATGATTTTCAAAATGCTTAGTAATAAGAAATCAAACTAAAACTAATTTTAGCTCCTCGGCAGTGGCGCCAAAAACTTGATGCGTAAATTGTTTTAAATAATTAATTACCAAGTTTTAAATTTATGGGAGGTCCCGATTTATCTAAATCTTCTGAGTCATCATCCTCTTCTTCCCATAAATTGGTATTACTTTTTTGTTGGTAATTCATGATTGGTTCAAATAAGAACGAATCAAAAGGACTTAAAGGGAGAATTTCATTAACAAGGTCTGAGACGACTTTATCTACCATATCAATAGAAAGACACTCGTCATCTTCTAGTGTGGAAAATTTCATTGATTTCTCAATGTCAAACGTTATTGTCTCGTTTCCCACTTTAAAAGATTTTTTTATTGAATACATCAATCATTGCATGTGCTGTGACTAAGAATGGGCTTCCAAGAATTATTGGAATCTTGTTATCTTCTTTCATATCCAACACTACAAAATCAACATGGAAAATAAACTTGTCAATCTTTACTTATATTTTCTAGCATCCCCCTGGGTTATTAGGTGATTTATTTGTAATTCGTTAACATCGAGTAGGTTTTTTAATTCACAAGAATCTCATCCTTGCATACATAGAGTATGACATAATACTAATGTTGGCCCTAAGGTTAGCTAGAGCTTTGTCAATGCCTATCTTCCCTATTACACATGGGATAGTTTCCATGATCTTTTTCTTTAAACGGGATTTTGTTTAGGAGCACTGCAGAACATCTTTCGTTTAAAGTTATTTTAGATGTTTCTTCTGTCTTTCCTTTTCTGGTAAGGAGATCTTTCATAAATTTAGCATATTTGGGCATTTGCTCTAAAGCCTCAAAAAACGGGATGTTTATACTGAGTTGTTGAAGGTTTTCAAAGAACTTTCTGAATTGTTCTTTTTCTTTTTCCTTTTTAGTCATCTAGGAAACGGGATAGAGTGATCATAAGATTCCATAGACTTCGTAGGATTATCAGGACCCTTTTCACTACTCTTGATGATGGTTTCTTTTGTTGCAGGCTTATCTTGTAAAGTTGTTATATTTTCAAGAGGATTCTTGGGGGGTTTGTAATTTAGTCCGCTCCTGGTTGTTATGGCATTAGCCAACCCCCTTGGATTGGTTTTAGTAGAGCTTGGGAGACTTCCTGTCTCTCTATCTTGTATTATTTTTGCGATTCTTCCTAAGTGATTTTCTATTTTCTTAATAGAAGATGCTTGTGTTTTGAAGGTTTGGTCGTAGGTTTTCTTGATTCCCCAGACTATGTTCTCACTTTCCTTCTGCCTTATTCGAGATTTCTTGATGAAGTTGTTTAGAGTTTCTTTTAAATTTGAAATTCTTCCTTCTGTTGGGGTTTCATACTTATGTTGTGCCATTCTAACTTCTTCGGTTATTATGTTCATATTAGTTTCAAAGTTATTAATTGTATTTAGAACTGTTTGAAGCTCCTTGTTTTCAGTCTTTATATTTCTTTCATTGTACCATGAGAGAGAATGCGTAGATAATTCCTTGATAGCTTCCATCCTTTTGTTTGTGTCATTCGAGGAATTGGTCCTTTGAAGTCGACCTTAAGCCTTGTTTCAGCGTCCAGTCCTTGATAAAAGATTTGCAACTGCTCATGCTCGTTTAGCTTGTGTTTGGGGCAGCTAAAAAGGAATTTTGTGAATCTTTCCTATGAACAGTGCAAAGGCTCATTAATTTTTTGTTTAAAGCTCCTAATTGATTCAATTTGTTTAATGATTTTAAAAGAAGGACGATATTCATCTAAGAAGGCTTGTTTGAATAATTTCCAGGTTGTGCTTGACCCATCGGATAATCGTTTCATCCATTGTTTAGCTCTTTCCTTTAGGGTAAATGGAAAAGCCATTAACATAACCTGGTCTCTTGCAACTTCTGGGGAATGAAAAAGATCAATAATTCCGGTGATGTTAGAGATGTGTTCATGAGGATCTTCGTCCTTTTTTCGTAGAATATGTTTTCTTTTAGTTCTTCGATGCATTGTCCCCAAAATTTGAATTTTATGTTTTCTTTGAATAATGGTTTACTATTCCAGGTCCACTGTCGTTCTTGATTTTTGTCAGATATTCGTTGACAGTAGACCCAAAATTATTGATTTCCCTCATATCAAATTATAACTAATTTTAGCTCCCCGGCAACGGCGCCAAAAACTTAATGCGTAAATTTGTTAAAAAAAATTAATTTCCAAGTTTTAAATTTAAAAAACTCGTTTCTACGATACACGAATTTTAACAGGACAGAGAACACCGGTCGTATATAGTGCCAGTAGTTGGTAAATACGAGGCTTCGTCCAAGAGCTAAGGTTTACTAGAGAGAGAGTGAGAGTGATTATGTCACGTTTGAAAATGGTTTTAAGTTGATTTTAATAACTACAGAAAAGTAAAGTGATAGAAGAATTCATGGAGAAAAACGTGCTAACCTAACCATTTTGTTACTAATGCTATGCTTACATTTTCCTGTGCAATGTTCAATTATAAGTTCTATTAGTGGTTCTGAATATCAGACGACACGAATTGGCATTTGAGGTATGTCCTATAGCACTTTGCCGATCCAACATTCCCATACGATCACACGAGCAGGGCATCCAAGTTTGTAGTGGTTAATCCCCAACTATCCTTAAGACCAATCTATAATCTAAACTGATTATTAACCCCATCTGAAAGAGTTCCTATGCTTTTTAAGTATTTAATATGGCAAAGGCAGTAATGTGGTAAATTCCTACACTATGGATAGGTACCAAGCTACCCTAGTACCCTGCTAATCTTAGGTTCAACAGGGTAAGTCTAATAACAGGATTAACAAGATCTAAGCCACCCTTTATACTACCAAAACACAGGGATCAATGAAAGGCTATAAGGATATCTAACAGAACCATAATTGAACGGGAAACAATAATCATATCAATAGCAATTACATGGTTAGGCCATCACTAAGAGTGCTTAGCCGCTCATGGTAACAGTAATGCAAGAATTAATGAAAGTAAACATGGATTGAATCATCATTGTTCTTACAGTGAATGTTATGAATGATTAAATACAAGAAATGTGTAACGTGACTTCTCCTTTGGAATTTTGGTGAAATGTTTCGGGCCTTAGGGGCTTGGTTCACCCCTTGGGACTGTGTTGTGAGATGTGGAAATGAGTGATGATGAATGAGCTGCATGAGGGCTCTATTTATATATTTCGAAACTGTTAGGACGTAACCCTTATGAGACGTTACGCCATAACCTTGCTACGTAGACTTCCAATCTTCTAGGCTAAATTGATGTTATAGCTTAACCTAGTCGCCTATGTTACGCCGTAACGCTGACTCGGATAAATCATCTTCTATGAATTTTAAATGTTTAGGTGTAAAGTATGAGAGGCTTTACGCTGTAAAATCTGTGATGACTCATTTCTTCTTTAAAATATGTTACGGCGTAATCCTTCGGGGATGTTACGCCATAACAAGCCTTGAACTCTTCACTTTAGTGCATTTCATGTCCAAATCCCACGTCTTTTTTTAAACTTCTCACTTGGTCCCTGAAAACTAAATATAAATAATTAAGTAACATTTTTAGACATTTATAACATATTTATAAGCATTTTGATAGGAAATTTGATATTAAAATGTATTAACTATGTGATGTTATCATAGAAGATGGTATTTTCTTTAATCAATCTAAATATATTAAAGAAATGCTTAAAAAATTTGGCTTAGAAGATTCTAAACCAATGAAAACACCCATGTCCTTAGATACGAAACTCACGAAAGATAAAGATTGTGAGTCGGTAGATAGTACCTAGTATCAAGGAATGATAGGTAGCTTATTATACCTAATGGAAAGTAGGCTGGATATCATGTTTAGTGTCTTCCTTTGTGCACGCTTCCAAGAGGATCCCAAAACCTCTCATCTTGAAGCAGTTAAGCGTATCTTCTGATACATTAAAGGCATTAGGCACTTAGGATTATGGTATCCTAAGGGGAACGACATAGTAACTGTAGTATATGTTGACTCTGATCATGCAGGAGATTATGTGGACTGAAAAAGCACTAGCGGTATTTGTACATTCGTATGATGTTGTCTAACATCGTGAAACCGCTCTTGCTATATCCACGACCGAAGCCGAATACGTAAGCGTCAGAAAGTCATGTCAATAAGCACTATGGATGAAACAAGCTCTCATCGACTACGACATTCGACTCGACGATGTCCCGATTATGTGCGACAATAAAAGTGCGATTGACCTAAGCAAAAACCCAGTGCAACACTCGCGGACGAAACACATCAAAATTCGTCACCATCTCATTTGAAGATAACATCGCCGACATTCTCACTAAACCTCTTAAACGTGAATCATTCAATTATCTTCATCTTAGTTTAGGAATGATGGAACATATTCCATAAATCGGTCTCTTCTTTTCTTCTAGTCTCGGTTCTATCTTTATTCCATTCCATGTCGTGACAACTTAATTACTTCATCCGAAGTATTTTAAGCATTTTTAATTAGCGAAATGCAAATTAAAATGTCACTCCTTCTGTAAAATTAGTCTAAATTTGAGTCTAAAACACCTCTGCTGGAGGCGGCCCCCTGATTTAATTAGGTGGCCCCCATATCTTTATGGGACTCCCACCAGCGAGACATGTTAAGTCTGCACATATTTTCTTAAACTCAAAAACAAACACTCCCTTTCTCTGCACACCCAGCGACGGATGAACCAAAAACCCTCCAAAACTCAAAATCGACCACTAAAACTAAAATTGAAGGTGAAATCAACACTAATTATCATTCCTAGCATCATAAAGATCATCAATTGTAAGTAATTTTATCAAATTTCTTCTTAATTTGTGTATAGGATTTGATTTTACATAAAACCAAAAATTAGGGGGTTTTATTTTTTTTATGTTTATATG
This sequence comes from Tanacetum coccineum, assembly GCA_026074375.1. Classification (NCBI taxonomy): domain Eukaryota; kingdom Viridiplantae; phylum Streptophyta; class Magnoliopsida; order Asterales; family Asteraceae; genus Tanacetum; species Tanacetum coccineum. The sequence goes on along the minus strand of BQNB010075653.1, from coordinate 21,124 downwards.
CAATTAGGACTATAATAACACAATGTATGACTATTATGCTTCACATAGACATAGGATTTGCATCATTGAGCATGCTTGGTAAAACAAATTGACATGAACTAAACCCCGATTTATTTTCAAAAATTCTTCACGTTAGGAACATCATAAAAATGTTCTAATGCATTGTTAATACATTTTAAAAACGTTTTTGCATTCATGCATAATGATCTCATGACCATCGATCAAGATATATACTCAATATGTATTTTCAAAGCGTTTGGATGAGCAAAAGCAAATAAAGGAGCGTTTAGGTTAACTCATAGGTTTTTATTTAGAGTCGAGTTAACTGCAACTCCACATTTGTTGCATCTAGGCACACACTAGGAACTTAATTTTCTTTTAACTCGAGTTCACAATAATAAAATTATATCTTATTTTCATTTTAGGTGACAATGCCTCGTAAAACTACTGATGACTACAAAAATACTAGAAGCTATATTCCAAAAATTTCCACTGAATTCACCTCACCTTTAAAACATAATTATGAATTCATTGAAAACCGTTGCATTCATGAAGGTCGGGTTGTTTATCAAGACTTTGATGACGTGGTGTATCTTCAATCCATATTTGGGATGATTGGGTTTGAGTGTCTTCTCACAATAAGTGAGCAATCGTTCCTCGTTTAGTCCTCGAGTTCAATAGTCAATATCATGTCAACTATAATTCTAAAGGTCAAATGTTAGGCCAGATTGTCATCCAAGACCAATTCTTTTCTCTTACTCTTGAAGAATTTGGTTGAATCCTTGGCATTCCCTTCGAAGGTCAATGTTCTTTTTCCGACAAGTAGTCACTTGACAACTTGGAGTTTAGTGTTCCAACGAGTGGTCCTTATCAAATAAATCCTCCTACTCCTGATGACATAAAACTTTATGTTCAAGTTAAAAGGGAGGAACCCGTAACTCACATCCGCCATGATCAAGTCATTGATGTCGAGGAAAATCAAATTTTAACTCGTGAATCCACACCAGTTATAAAGACTTGGGTCAACATAATTCGTGAAAATGTTTTTTGTCTTGGTGGTAACTGAGATCATGTCCCGGTGTGTCTTTGCCATATGCTTTATTGTATTTCTACCACCACACACTACAATCTTGCATTCTTCGTTTCAAAATGAATGGATTTGGTCACAAAAAAAGCTCAGTTGATTCTACCCTACGGTATGTTATTAACTCGCTTGTTTAATCATGTCATGTCCAAAAATCCTGAGTTGTCAAATGATCGATACGTCTTGTAAGATCGTGTCATGTATCCTCTTACTGCTCAACATGAGCGAAAGACGCGAAAGGATTATGGCACAAAAAAAGGTCGTCCTTCTACTTTCATTTCCTCTTCATCCGCCTTCGGTCAACCATCCTCCTCTCAACACATCGATGTGATAATTATGGAAATGACGAAGGTACCTCTCGTGCAAACACTCCTTCTCCCACTCGTTTTGTCAATACGTTGTCAAATGATGTTCCACAAGTTTTTTCAAACCCACCTAATATTGATCCAAACATGGAAGCCCTTTACACTCACTATACCGAGATTCTAAACCATCAAGTCCAATTGCGAGATAAGCACCAGAGTAGTCTAAGGTCAATCGAAAAAGGCATCAAGAACTTGTTAAGGGGAAAGAAGAAGTAAGAAATGTGGAAGATTGCTAAAATTAACTTTATTTATGACTAGTATTTATTTAAACTTGTTAGAAGTATGTTGGTATTTGCTATGTTTTTAATACTTAGACTTAACGGTATTTGGTATGCTAGTTGGTACTTAGTTTTGGCAACGTGGTTTGCCTTGGATGATCGTTCAATTTTACCATCCTACGACTTATTTGCATGCTTATTAGGATATTATGTCTACTCATTTTAATATGTGGTATATCCTATATCATAACACGGGGTCGATTCTTGGATTTGGCTAGTTTCTAGAGAGAGAAACACTTGAGAGAGAATATCTAGAGAGAGAAAGTGTTTTTCTATGAAAGTAAAATAATGACTAGCTTGCCTCTTCCAAAGTTGGAAGAGGCTATATATAGTACTTACAATATACCGGGTATTCGTACCCGACTTAAAACCAAAAAATGTACTATTAACTATTAAACTACGAGCTATAATAAATAGTAAAATACACGGGGTGACCGAGTCTTTTTCTAATATCTAACAATCTCCCCCTAAGGGAGGTCACCCCTGAAAATACCAAACTTTAATCACTTCAGTCTTTAGCTCGTAGACATTTGATATCTTGTACATTTGGGATAGTAATCTTTTGATTCATCTTACGCTTGTCTTTGACTGTGATCTTGAGCTTTCTTGAGATCATCGCCCAAACATAATCTTACATCATCTTGTGATGGATCGCCATCTTGTGCACTTGTGAAGAAATACATGACATCAGAGTTTGCGGAAGCTTTGACACCTTTATGAGGTCTTTCATAACATCATAACAAGTGTAGGTCGTGTCTTGGCATTCGGTTATTTACTTGACATCTCAGGAACTGGGAATTTCCATCTCCATCTCCATCTTTAAGATATCCTGTAATGAAACAGTTAGTAATAAAGAGAAAATTGATTTGAAAAGACAGTCTAAGTGTTTCTTATGAAAGAATTTTGTAACACTTCGAGAGTTTTGATTGTTTGTCAAATGATAAATAACCGTCAATTCTTATACTGGAACAAGTTTGATTCACACAGAATCGCACCATTGTTTCTTTCCAGTTGACACAAGTTTGATTCTTGTAGAATCGCACAAGTCACCTACCTAGAGCTTGTTTGATGTTGGCTCTAGCAGGATTTCCATCTTCATTGTGAAAAACTATCGTTTCACTCGGATGTTCTGGCAATATCACAAGGATAATGCGTAGGACTCTTAGGATAGACTTGTTTCCACAGTGTGTGAAAGACAAGAGAATTGGATATGTGTCCTAACGAGATTAATTGACGATCTCTTGGCTCTAGACTCAATAGTGCGTTTTGGTTTTAGTAATCGGAGGCTGGAGCAGACTGCCACCTGTTCAATATCAACTAACTCGGAGTGAGAAAGTCAATAGATAACGTGTTTATAAATAGTCCCCCTAGTTATAAATATTGATATAGATACAAGACGAACCGCATAGCTTTTGTAGAACAACATCTTGCATCACTGATTGTGATGAAAACTACTTTTAGTTACGGTATGAGTTGTTAATTTCAATACAAAAACTGGAAAGCAAAGATTAAATGAACTAGGACAATAACTTGAATCATAAGAATGAGACAGTTGTATTTCCTTTAAATATAAGGAAAAAAAAATAAAAAATCCCGTAAGAGAGCAGAAAAATTTTAAAAGAGTAAAGTAAACAATAATAATAATCTGCAACATAGTGGAAGGATATCCGATGCACAGTTAAAATCTCCCCCCCCCTCACCCCCACGAGGGGTCTGTTACAAACACAGCCCCTCCCCCGCAAGCCCACAGCACCCAACCACTCAACACCCCGCCCCCCACCACCGCTTCTTTGCTGCCCCGCGCTCTCACTTGATCTCGACCTCACGCCCAATTGCGGCTCCACACTTTCACCCTAACACCAAAACTATTACTCACACGACTAAGACTGATACCGAATTTATGATCAAGTTATTACTTGCTTTATAGTTTTATTGAAATCTGACAACTCATACCTGTAACTAACAAGTAGATTTCATCACATCAGGTGATGCAAGATGTTGATCTACAAAAGCTATCGGTTCGTCATGTATCTATACTCAAAATTTTGAACAAGACTATTTATAAATTTGGCCCCTTGCCCGATTATCAGCCTTGAAGCAGACATGTACAACGCTGAATTGTGCAAGATAAGTTAGAAATTTATAAGTTTCTTCAAATATATATTTCTTATAAAGGTTGAGTGTGGGTAGTAGTCAGTAATGGAGTTGTAGGAGTAGGAGAATAATTTGCCTTTTGCCCATTTAATTCGTTACAAACACTTTCAGATATAATGGCCAATAATTTAAGAAAAGTCTCTAACCCAAGTTGTTGGCAGAGTTTACATTGCAAATAAATGCCTTCCTGATTACGGGATTCTTATCCATCATGAGATGGATTATGTGTATTTCATGATTCTTAATATTATTTATTCATTTTTGTATCATGGCGTGCTTGCTATGTTTGGATAGGTTAGATAAACAACATTAATATGATTATAGATGTTTAAAGGGTGTTTGTAACATGATGTATCCAAACACTATCCTATTACTCATGGATAGCTCACTTAATACCCTCTCAAATGATTATAATCCAATTAGTTACAATCTTATAATTCGTTACACAACTCGAGGCTAAGCGAGATCTCAACTACAGGTTATTATTTGAAATTGTTTTAGCTAGGGAGCTGATAAAAGTACGACTAAACTACACTTTAAGAGATCAATCAACTAATGTTGGAGCTTCTTCTTGCTTGATACAACTTTGGGATCTGGAAGAGACAAAGGGTCCGTGTGGTTAGATGTTTCATCGTCAATTATAATAAGTTTTAGGTTGGATGAGATGAAAGAAAATGTCGGTAAAAAGTGATTGGCTTTATTGTGTAGTATTTCACTCCATGTATGTTTGATAAGTAAAGTCATGTAAAATCGAACATGGTGGTCTGCTGTACTTCAGTGAAGAATGATGTTTGGTTTAGTTCATGTAGTGTTTTAAGGTTACATCAAGAAAATAATAGCTACAAAGTTTTTCAACTTTTATAATAGCTACAAAAGCTTTAGTCTTTTATGCATTTGATTTTATAGCTCTTACAATGAATATCTTTTACAGAAAATTGGTATGTTTGCATACTATTTGTTTAATATATTTGCCTTTATTCATTATTTATTTACATCCAGTTAGATTTTGTCAAATAGCGGGTTATGAATCTAGTATATAGTATAGATATGCGGTTAGTCTCGAAAATGAAATAAGTTTGTCATTCATCCCTTTAATCTCTATTTTGCAACGTCAATGATCCCTTTAGCTTTTGCCCATTAGTGATCAAACGTACATTCCTCGTGTGCAATTCATGTGTAGGTAATTTAGTCAATAACCACCAATAAGTATGGATGAACGGTGTAGTTTGAATTAAACTTTAATAAAAGAATGAATTAATTTCAAAAAAACGCTTACCTACAAAACATAACTCTTGCAATGCCCTTTAAAGATCATCAAAACTTATTCAATAATCGTGAAAAACCCTAATTTCGCAAAAAAAAAACTAGTTCCGCGAAGAAACCTAATTGGTTAATCGAGATGGCTAGAGGTTGGTGACTAGTTGAATGTTTTATTCGTTTTTTCTGTTTCAATTGCTTGTTTATAATTAAATCGAGATAATATATGCATATTCGTAAGTTTTGTTTTGACTACGAAAATTTTTGATTATGCACAATGGTTTATATGGGGTCTTATGGCCAATATAGGAAATGTAGATAGAGTTATATATTTTTTTGGGTAAGAACTGTAAGAGTTGATGATTGCCAAACACTGCCACAATAGGAAGGATGGCAAATCACATTGCTCTAATCTCTATCGATGATGCCTATTATTGTGTATCTGCTTTAGTTGGACTAGTGAAGGGATACAAGTATGTTATTGTTGATTTAAATAGTAATGGGAAATGTAGTTATGGTGTTGATTAATTAACGGTGATGTATGGAGCATTCACAAGACCATGGTATACTTGATCTTAGATCCTTGAGAACCAAAGAAGAAGATATTATGGTTAAGAAACCTAAAAGTTTGGTGAAAGTAACAAATGAAATACTTGGTTTGAGAGATCCAAAGGCAGATGTTTGATGTTCTAGCAAAAAGAGGATGTCTTAAGTTGTTACCTCATGTGAACTATCTTGATTACTGTTTAATGGTGCATTGTATTATTGGTTTTAGACACTAATTACTTCTAATAAAGTAGTAAGCTGTTGTGATTGATGCTTGTAGTTTCATGTATGTATTTTTATATTCGAATATTGGGATTGTATGCTCTATATTCTATTTTGTTCTTTGCAGTTACTAATATATGATATCCTTTTTTATGGTTACAAATATATGATGCCTTTTTGGAACTACACTTGTAGTTACAGGTTGAGGTGTGTTTGCATTTGCATTTGCTTTGCATTTATATGATATGTGTTTGTTATAGCATGTTTGCGTTTAGGTGATGTTTGAAATTGCATTTGCGATTGTAGTATGCAGTACACATTTGCAGTTTGCAGTTTAGGTAGTATTTGAAATTGCATTTGGAATTGTATTTGTAGTGTGTAGTATGCAGTATGCCTTGCATATGCATTTGCTCTAAGAGTTGCAATTCCATTTGTCAAAAGCTTATACTATTACAAGTCAATTTATGTAGGTAATAAAATGCACAATTTATGCAGGTAATAGTTTGAGGTGATGAGAGTGATCTTGTCATAGAAGGTGGGGGTGTATGGTCTTGTCAATGACAGTTTTCTGGATGAGTGCCGTGTTCTGCCATTTGTAGTTAGTTCTCAACAGAAATGAAGCTTATACTATTGTCACGCTCATATAATTTATCCGTACAGGTAGTGTGGTACTAGTTATAACAATTAAAGTACGTCGGCACAAACCACGCCCCCGACTCAAGCGAAATTAGGTGCAGGTAATAGTTTGACTTATAAAAGTCAACTTATACAGGAATCTTCTACACCAACCTTTCAACCATACTGACTACATTTCCTAATCATAATGCATTGCACATATATGGTCATTATTTGTAGTTTTCTAATTAGGGGGGGTTGGAACTGCATTTGTAGTCTATAGTATGCAGTACTCATTTGCTGAAAAAAGGAGGCTAAACAGATGACTACATTTCCCATTCAACCTTATAGTTAAAACTAAAATAGCAACACCATCCTCACTTACATAATAAACCAAAAGTCCTAATCCTTTAAGGCTCCTTGTGCCTCACAAGATAATCATTGATAGCCTTTCTTTCTTAAATCAATTACCAAACTAGCAATTAATGCTTTTCTTTTTTTTATGTACAATAGCAAATTAGCAATCAATGTCTTGTGTTTTGAAAATTTTAAGGCGGGATGTGAAAGACAATGTGAGAGGTGAGAGGCGAGATGCAAAGTAAAGAGGCAAGAGGCGAGCATGGTTTGAAGGTGCCCCTGGTCTATTTTTGTAAACAAGTAAAATTTGGTTCATTCTTGTAAACTCTATTATTTGATAGTTCAGTTTAGTAATTTGGTTTACTATTAAAGCAAGGTTGCTAAAGTCAATTTTTACTAGATGACACTTTTCTATCGGCTAGTTGAATAGAACATTACTAATGTTGATGTCATAATCTATTAAGAAATTATTTAATACATATTTATTTTTTAATTGCTTAAAAAGTTTTGAAAATGCAATGTTCTTTTGCAACTGGTTTTGATATTTTCCATATCTAATTCTTGAAAACATCATAACCATTTCTTCACTCGAGAATTTGAAATAAGAATCCATCACCACTCACTTTATTTGTATTATTTCTTTTCCATCATCTGGTGAATGTTTCCAAATCCCATCATCATATATACTTGAAAAACACCCTTATCGTGATTTATGCAAGTTTTTCATTTAGGATTGCTAAAGTTTTCTCAAATCTATCATAACCGATTCTCCATTCTAACAGGTTATGATTCAGGTTTTCTTTCCTCTTATCATTTATTGGATTTTTTGTTAGGCTCTTAAAATTGATGTGGGTTCTATATGCTTTAATGTAATTGGATGTTTGATTGTGAGATTTAGAATTTGTTAGTCAACATGAAGTGACTGAGTGATTAGATTATTAAGGTTCATCCTGAAAAAGTATGTGGTTTTACATGCATATAAGGTGGTTGATGAAATGCGTGAATGTTTTTCTTTTGAATTGATTGTTACATGATATGTACCTATGTTCATGTAGGCTCTCGAAATTGATGTGGGTTTCATATGCTTTAATGTAATTGGCTAATTGCATGTTTGATTGTAAGATTTGGAAATTGTTAGTCAACATGAAGTGCTGAGTGATTAGATTTTTAGGGTTCATCCTAAAAAAGTGTGTGGTTTTACATGCCTATAAGGTGGTTGATGAAATGCTTGAATTTTTTTTATTTCGAATTGATTGTTACATGATATGTACCTATGTCCATGTGTGATTTCTTAACATATATTCTTACGAATGACTTTGTGACTAAAGGTATATTGTGATGAGAAATCATTCATTGGATCCATTGTAAAGAGCGTGCCTTGGAAGCCTTTCCGTTGGATCCAACAAAATTAGGAGACATTGATACTTTCTTTTATGTCTTACAAAAAAATTTAGAGCTTTGCATTTAGTCAAAGGTTGGAATGACGTCCGTATTATATTTGTTAGTGTTATAAATTATGTCTATGTCATTAGACTATTGTTGATTATTATGATACTTAAACTTTGCACAACGCAATGATGTAACCAGTCATGTAGGCAATGGTGATTCGACAAGGATAGTTGTAATATTGAATGAAACTTCAACCTTGGGCTTCTTAATTTTATGCAACTTCGAGTTACACATTCATCCTAATTATTTTACTTTCTTTGATATTGACTAGAATTTGTATGTTATTTAGCAGATTTTTTGAGTTTTCGCTACAAAGTACCAATTATATGAATTTGATTATAGTATATGTGTTGAACTAAAAATAACATTCGGCTAATTTATGCTTGCACTAGATTTCTATGATCATGCTTGACGTTTATTATATGTAAGAACCGGTGCACACCTAGGTTAGCCACAACAACAACAACAACAACACAAAAACAAGAAGATGTTGGTCGAAAAGGATGCAAATGATATTTTTTTAATGGCGTGCTTCCTTTAAAGGCTCGCAAGGTTAGCTCTTGACTAATTAATATGTTTTTTCATACAAAGTATTCTAAATTTAATTGAAAAATTGGGGTTATAATGAAACTTTCAAGATTCAATAATGAAGTTTAATTTGTGTGGTTTAGGTTCTTTGGAGTTAGTTTTAATTTTTGATTCTTTGACAATAATGAAGGGTTGTTTGAATTTAGTTTTTAAAATTAGGTTTGTTATAGGAATGTTTGGATTTAGAATTTAATTCTGTTTTGTGGTAGGGGTATTTCGATTAAGATTTAACTTTGGGTCATTTCCTAAGGGTGTTTGGATTCAGTTCCATATTTGGTGCTTGTCATATGGATGTTTGGATTCGTGTGGTTGTCATTGACTAATGATTTTTGTTGCAATATTTTCAAAAACTTGAACCATCATGTATCCTTATCTCACTACACTCATGTGTAAATATTGCGTAAACAAACATTAAGATGTTGTGGTTGTTTAACTTGAACCTTGATTGGGTAATATTACTTTTTGAATTAACAATAAAATAAATTCAGTTTAAAATTTGGTGTATGAACAATAAATGCAAGGGTCATCGTCCTAAACTCAAATCAAGATACCTCATTTATTAATTGGGCATAGATATTCGTCTTTTGAGCATTTCAAGTACTTTTAGAAGCTATGTGTATAACTTAAAATTTTACTACTTCTTGTATTTACATCACTAAAATCTGCCATAGAGGTAGATAAATGTTTTATTTAGCCGACTGCTCTTCATACATTATTTCAATGGATAATGTGTATTTGTTTAACAAATGTTATTAGTTTTATAGTTATAGTTTTTGTTATAAATTGAATTCACCACATACCTCGACTCTTTTATTAAAAACTTTTGGCTATGACATAAAAATTGCTCAACATAATTGTTGAACTTTGAGGGTCTCGGGTTCGAGCCTCTCCGTGAGGGTTTTCCTTCAGGAGCAAAAAATGAGTGGGGTTTATCCTCTAAGGCGAAGGTTCGAGTCTTGCATAGTGCCAAATTGGATGTCACTGTGAGCTCAAATCACTAACAACTAACTTGCCATTCTAAATAAAAAGTAAACCATATAATGTCTATTTTTGACTATATATGTGTATTGATACTACATATTAAACAAGGCTTTATGCTTAAGTCACATTTGACTAGCTGTAAATCTGTATTGGTTAATAGTAGGGAACCCGTGTGATGCGGCAGCTGATACCCTGTGACTAAACTTTTTGACATCATGCATCGGTCGTGACTCTCATATATTGGTGTTATACTTTGTGTTCCATTCGTGTATTGGTGTCTATGGTTTGATGGTGATGTATGTGCGAAATGAAAGAGATAGATCAGACGTGTGTAAATGTCTACGTGTGTGTGATAGGTATGAAATTGTTTTCGTGGATTTATGTCTCTCTCACACACATCTCATCTATCTCTTTCATTACACACATACACCACCATCAAACCCTAGCCCCCAACATACGAATGAACCACATAGCATACGACGAATATATAAGAGTCCCGACAGCGAAACATGATGCCAGAAAATTTAGTTACATGGTACTTGCCACCGCATCACACGGGTACCCTACTATTAATAATTATAAGTCCATTGTTGACTTGTTGTCGCTAAATTAGTTTAACACAAAAATCACTAATATGGTATCACATTATTAATACTCCACAGCTTATTTATTTTATAGCCAATTATGTGAAAAATATCTTATTTGTCATTTTTTAAGTTGTTTGTAGCATCGTTTTAATCGGATTATTTGATAACGCAGTCTTTGAATTTCGATTATTATGTGTATCGATTCCAAAAAAGACTTGATACAATACCTAAAATACATTAATCGATACATAGTATAATCAAAATTCAAAATGATAGTTATTAAATAGTGCAATTGAAACGATATTGCAAGCAACTTAAAAAAGTGACAAATAAGATACACTTTCAAATAGTTAATTATCTCTTCATTCTATGCCAAAATGATAGTTATTAAATAACGGTTACCTTATACATCGTCGTGCTGGTTTGTGTACTTCCTTAGTTTGTAAATAACGATTACCTTATACATTCTTGTAACTTAACACATGTCTTAATTAAAAACAAAATTACCAAATTATTATAAGAAAACTCAATCTCATAGTCCCATAAGTGTTCATGTTCATACGTTTGTAAACTAAACTTATATATACATCTATGTTGAATGTGAGTTCCCGAAGGAACATACAACGATATAAATAATTATACAATAATTAAGTAGGAAAGCAAAGCAGTGACGCTTAAAGCATGCAAGCAATCGACTTATTACACTTTCTTGAAAACCGAATCTACGTAATTTGACTTCTAGACACATAACATACGTTTTTTTTCTAAAAGCGTATTTCATTTTCATATGTTCTACCACCAACAGGGTCTAAGATAATGAAGGTATATAACATAAGCCCACTATAAACCAGCACAACGATGTATAAGGTAACCGTTATTTGCAAACTAAGGAAGTATGAAAACTGATGAACAAATCCACACGAAATAGCTGTATATAGAAACCACACCGTTATTTTAAACCAAAAATTATGACTTGAATTCTCGTTCTTAGGCATTAGGAGGTACCTAGACAAAGAACATTCCAACAATAAGAAAGCTACACATAGTAGTGGACCAAATAGTGCCAATGAATTGTCATTGTAATGATATGCTCTAGCGAAAGAGCCAATAGTATTTGGAATCATGATTATGAAGTAGTATGGGAATATGTAATGATAATCATCGGCTTCTTTGGCGTCACTAAGATTTGTTAGATGAATTTT
>BQNB010075652.1:0-31397 GCA_026074375.1 Tanacetum coccineum | reverse complement strand
TTTAAGTGAATCTTTTTAAGATCGTTTTGGGATTAAGTGTTGTTGTTTGTGTGGTTTTCTTGTTTTGAGTATTAGATTCCCAAATTCGGTCATATGCCCAAAGTTAGGAAATTAGGTGTTCAAAACGGGTGTTTTCTTTGAGACAAACCGCTGCTACATTTGGTAAACCGCCACCATGTTTTATAGTCAAACCGCTGCCAAAATGTGAGCAAATCGCCGCCAAATAATATGGGAAACCGCCGCCTTATGGCAAACCGCCGCCTATTGCAACCCGCCGCCTATGGCAAACCGCTGCCTATGGCTGTTCAAACCGCCATGTAAAATGGCAAACTGCCGCCAATAAAATATTATTTTTAATCAAACCGCCGTTGATTTTGGTCAAACCGCCACCTACTTTTTCCTTAAAATGCGGATCTTGTCTGTACTTTTTGTCAAACCGCCACCAAGAAAATGATTTAATAATCAAACCTCCACTTAGAACATCAAGCTCGAAATAAGCATAATCAGCCCAAATAAGCCATTTAACCACTCAAATAAGTTATAAGTGCTTAAAACTAAGTTGGTAGAAGATGATTGAACATTTACTAACACGATTTTTCTTGTGGATCATCAAAATTGAACCAAACCGCCACCAAGAACACGAAAAAAAAAGCCATACCTTTTTAGCTTTAAAATTGATCTAGTAGCTTATGTATCTCATGGAATGGTAACAATATCACCTGTTTGACATGTAGAACAAGAAAAGAACAAGTTTAACACTCTAATAAGCCAAAACCCATTTGTGCCGTGGCCTTTTTGGCTTAAAATAAGTCACGAATTTTGAGCTTATTTAACCACGAAATTAGTAGATAAACAACACGGATTCCCCCTGTGCTCTGGTGCCAATTGACAACATTAGATACACCCTTAGAAGAACCGATCCGGAGGCATGGTAAAGTGAAAGAAAAATTGAGCCATGTTTATTAGAGAGAGAAAAAAGAAAAGATGTGAGAAGTTGTGTGTGTGCTAGAGAGAAAAGAGAAACCACACACACACTCATATTTTATAAATGTGAACTTCTTCCCCTCCATGGAAGTATGGAGGGGGTATTTATAGTCCCGGGATTGACTAGCTAAACTAACCCGACACGACTATAAATGATAAATGTAATTTCGAATTAGTCACCATATTTTAGGGCTAACACATACAAAATTTGTTTCCAAATCTTAAAGATCTGTATTATTCGACTAGATAAGTGCATAAATATCCCCTCCAAAGTTAACTCCTTTTATCCAATATGTAAAAGCCCAAAACTTTTTCTCTTAAACCCACATATACTTGTGACATATTAGCTGATATTTCCTCTTGGTTTTGCTCCCACGTCTCAAGTAGTTTCCACCTTTTAGACACTGTATATTGACCAAGTGAAGCCCAAGAAATTCTTTACCCCAATTGGATTAACAATAGAACGTGATATCAAGATGAAGCTCTATGCATGTATTATTCTGTGGCTATAAGAAGACCATACATACTCTTTTGAAAACCACAGCAACAACAACATCTTCAGTATCATACTCCACCTCCTCTCACTTTGATTTTTCTTTGGTTTCGGCTCATACTCAACACACAAACAAACCCACACCCCATTATACCCTTTTCATCATATACCAAACCCTAAACCCTATTCGACACTTTTAGGGTTTCTGTTTGATCGAAGTCCAGCAAGCAAGGGAAGCCTACGGGCCGTTGCAAGTGCGAGTGGAAAACAAGGCGTGATAGGACGTTTGGTTAAATAGCTTGAGGAACGAGTTGGTTTAGGTGCCGAGCTAGGGTTTTCTTTGGTTTAGAGTTAGGGTTTTCGTTTGGGTTCTAGACCACACTCGTTTTCTTGCCAACCTTCTGTAAGTTATCACTTTCCCTATTAGATTATATAGTTAGCGAATCCATGTCTCTAGTTGTGCTTGAAATCCGTACATAAACAAAACACATTTTCATTGTTTTTTTGTTTTTGCGTTTGTTTCGAATATAAAAATCGAATGACATTAAAAACCGGTATAAAAAGATTTGTAAAATAATTAATAGAACGTGAGCTATGTATGCTAGGGTTCTAAGTGTAGAACACAACCCATTAGTGGCTTAGTCGTGTTGGTTATATAGAAAGAAGAACATAGGTGTATTGTTTCAATGAAACGAAGCCCACACGAATAACTTTGAGTACACCATTCGACCACTAGAAGTAGAGTATATAATCACACCGTGGGTATTTCGTAAATAGGAAATAGGATACTTTCTTTTGCCCCTGGAATCATTAGTTTTCGTCAAGTATTAACAAAGTTAGAAGGCCCTAAAGTTACCCGAAAAACTGCCAATTTTCCGTTGTTTTAAACACAGCCAACGAGTCATTTTACACAACCCCACCCGACCCCTTTTATACAAATAAGGAAATTGTATATTATCCAGGTTATTGCGACACATTTACCCAATGATAAAACGAATTAAGGGCTGTTATTGGAAGTATGCTATGCCATCTTTAATTAGGAAGAAAGTTTGGCCTTTTTCGTCTAGAAACGAGTTTGCAAATCACGTGTAAACATGATTATTAGGCACGAGTGTTGACAGGTTATCAGACCATGGAATAGAGTTTTAATTTCAACTTTGATCATTGCTATCACTCCTATTTGTCACTCGTTTTTAATTCGTTAAACCAAATCAAAACTTAAAACTTAATTAACGAGAGTTGTAGAGGACATGGCCGAGATTGTAAATGTATTTTTAGATTTCATTATCATCAATCAATGAACCTGTAATTAAATTGTAAAACTCCGAGTTTACCACCCATAAAACTAAGTTATTTTTACTCTTTTAATTAGTTACATGTCACCACTTCGCTTAATTAATTGACCCACTTAGAGACCAAACCGAGAGTCGACCCGAGCTAACTTTTAAAGTACTCGTGGCCTAGTCTACAAAATGTCCGCTATCATAAATTGTGTGTTTATATTTAGAACATATTGACACAATAAAGTTGACCAATTAATGTGAAAATCTCATTTATTTCAAACGTCATTATTTAAAAAGAACTCAAGCACATACTAGGAACGAGATTACATATACTTGATTTTTATTTTATTTTTTGGCCGTTTAGTAAATATGTATTATTTTTACATAGGTTGCGGATAAAGTCTCTTGCATCGTTTTTCGTGCCGCTACCTTGCTATTCATTATCATTGCTTGATGTGAGTTTATAGTCCCCATCTTACACTTTTCAATCATTTATCAAATCTCGGGGATGAGATCATGTTTGTTTTTACAAAATGGATGCAAGTACATTTTAATTTAAATATTACGAGTTTGCCTAAGTAGCTATAACCCACTATGCCCATCATCATGAACTGTTAATTACTGGATTGTAAGCGCGAATGTTATGAATAGATCTATTTGGAATTAACATCCTCGTTCGGGCAAGTAGCGCTTGCTACTTTACCGGTTGGCCGGAAACGGCGAACGTATACCATTTAGACTCATGGATGTTTCGGGTTGAACATCTACATTGGGCAAAGTCATTTATATGTATTTGATATACATACATTGTTTATCTTCGGTGTCACGAGCTTAGTGCATTCCGTAATACATTTTTGTGATACTGTATTTGTTACTTTGTTACAGGAAAATCTTGCTATCCGCTTCATTAAATTTATAAACTTATAAATTCACCAACATTATTGTTGAGAGTTTAAACATGTTTTCTCATATCAATAAGGTACGAGTCACATATACATTGGATGATCGTCATTTGAAGTCACATTATCATAAAGATTTGCATGCATTACACTTTGGGATATTGTTATGTTGTGAAATCTTTACTTTTCTAAGTTAAACAAGTTAAGCCCATGAGCTTTTGTATCGAACCATTTATGAAATCCAATGTATCAGTTTTTAAACGACCCTTATAATGGTCGTTCTCATATCTTGTGCTATTGATCTATGAAGTAATACCCCCGGAACATCATATTCCGCTGTGACCCATTTTGGGGGTGTTACATCCTGACCAGAAGAGACCCTCCCGGCTACCAAACCAATAGTGGAAGAAAGAGTTAAGGTGGAAATAAATCCAGAATATCCGGAACAAACAGTAATGATTGGCTTCACTCTCAGCGAGGAAGGTCACAACAAGTTATGTGGTCTACTCCAGCGTAACTTGGACATTTTTGCCTGGAAGTCTGCGGATATGACCGACGTCACAAGACACATTGCATAACATCGGTTAAACGTGCGGGAGGGATGCTCTCCGGTTAGACAAAAGAAAAGAGGACAAGCAGCCGATAGAAACCAGGCAATACAAGAAGAAGTTGGGAAACTTGTGGAGGCATAAATCATGAAGGAAGTACACTACCATAACTGGTTGTCTAACCCGGTGATGGTAAAAAAACATGATGACAGTTGGAGGATGTGCGTAGATTTCAAATATTTAAACAAAGCATGCCCAAAAGATGGTTATCCGCTACCAGAAATAGACTGGAAGGTGAAATCCTTGCGCGGATTCCCTTTCAAATGCTTCTTAGACGCGTACAAAGGCTATCACCAAATACAAATGGCAAAAGAAGAAGAAGAAAAAATAGCGTTCATTACAAGCCAAGAAATATTCTGCTATACAAAGATGCCTTTCGGTCTGAGAAATGCTGGGGCAACTTACCAGCGTCTGGTGGATAAAGCATTCCACAAACAGATTGGAAGAAATCTCGAAGTATACGTGGACGACCTTGTCATCAAAAGCCGCACGAAAGATGAGATAGTCAGAGACATAGAAGAGACGTTTAAAACTCTAAGGGAAATTAACATGAAAAGGCATCTTAACAGGAACTCCGGCTCTTGATACCAACTGATGTAGTGAAAAAACAATAGATAACACAAATCGATCCTGTTGATTCACACGAATGACATGATTGATTCTTCCAACAATCATTGATTCGAATGAATACCGATTATTAGGATAATTTAGTAAAACGGACAAAATTTTTTTTTTTTTTTGGACTTTTTGTATTTCTTGAACTGATTAGCTAGGGTTACAATACACTTATTAAATAGGAAAACAAAACTAAAATGGGCTTCGAAAGACAAATGGGCCGAAAGTTATGCTAAAAACAAAAGTCCAAAATTCTCAAAAAAACATGAAAATGTAAATAACTCCTAAAATATAATGATTCAGGGCTTGAAACTTCCATAACCCAACTATATTTGGTTACAACGGCGTTCTTCTCGTTCCAAGTTTTGAAACGGCTGGTCCTGGGCCTAAAACGAAATCCCTGAGCCCAAGTTATGCCACTTTGAAGAAAGCCTTTTTCTTTATACATCTTGGGCCTCTAAAAATCAGTGGGCCCTTCTTACAACACTTGGGCCTGCATCAAGTATTATATAGTGTTCATTTAATACAACTCTCTAGTTTTAGACTTTTGGTTCCGTAATAAAAATGTTACGGAGTATTATAACTTATTCACTATTAGCAGGCAACTCGCGTTGCAGTGACGGGTACCCTGTAATCAAATCTTTTGGCGAACAACATTATTCGATTATGTATTTTTCTTATAATAACTTTACGCATGCCGAGAAATTTAGGAAATAACTTTATCGCACATTATCTCATATAAATATGGTAGAGTACCCGTGTATCGCGATGCAAAGCTTTACAAAAATACGGATTTAAATAGTAGTATTACGAAGTTGTGACAATTGATGGTGAAATGTACTTGCTGGTCAATAAATGTGGTGTAATATTTGTCACAATATTTATATAACGTGTAAATATAGAGTGATATACATTAGTTCGTGCAAATTTATGATTAGTATATTTATATATGAGATTGCCTAACAAAATTTAAAGCTATACATATTTCATACTTTATAAACCACTTAAAAATTTTCGTACTTGTTATGTATGATTTTTTTAAATTGAATTTAACAGATGATAATATTAGTAGTTTTTCGGTTTATTGCGGTATATTAATTATACTTTAAATAGGAACAATTCTATTTTTTTCCCCACCAATAAATGATGTTTTTGTTGTTTACCCCTAAAAAAGTGCTTTCTAAAAATGCCTCAGGGCGACCTAGGGGACTTTCACCAAAAATTGACACATGTCTATGCAAGTATGGGGGTGACCAGGGAGACTTAGGACACTATGTATATCCCTTCTATCCCTAATGGTGACCAAGACAAAACCCCCTATCCCTTTCATTCTGATCGATTAACCCTTATCTTTTCTGATTTGAATAACTAATAACATATTGTTTAACGATGTTTAATCACTGATTATGAAGTATGAATGGTTTTGTTATTTGGTTGATGTTTATCAAGGATTCAGGGTTTTGTTTTTTTAATATTTAGGGATTCATTCTTGGGTGATATTTCTTGATCGGATTGTGTTTCTGGTAAGGGTTTTTCTCATTAATTCTTCTTCTTTTTCATCTCTGATATGTTTTGTTAGATTCTGTCTATTAGGGTTTGTGTTAGCGTCTTTAAAACCCTAATCTCGATCCCTCTTATAATAATCTATATAACAGCAGATCTTGGTTGGATTTGGATTAGTTTTGATGGTTAATCCTTCTTGATATGTGGTTAAGTTTTTGTTTGGGATCGTTTTTTCAGTCTTTGTCGATTAGGGTTTATATCTGGTGTTTTTTGGTTTATTCATTGGCTGCGTGTATTCAACATCTGTTGGTGTTCATTCAGTATCTTTTTATTGTCATTCTGTTCAAAATCTTTAGTTTTACAATTTATAAAATCCTTTGGGTTTTGTGGGTTGATCTGGTTCTACAAGACGTGCTTGTTTTTTTTCTTTATTGTGGGTTAATTCTGAAGGATGGGTTAATTAAACTATACGTGTGTAGGGGTCTTTGATTGGTGTTGGTAATGGAGCGGTGTCAAACCATCTGCTAACAAGGATAGTGTTGCACCATCTGTTACGGTTGCGTTTGGGGACAGTTCTAGTTCACAAGATAAGAATTCGCTTAAGGCCGGTCAAGATAATCTGCATGATGTGAATGTTAGGGAAACACCAAGTAACTTTACTGTTGATCCGAACAAAGGTACTTGTTATGCTAATTTATTTACTGGTGAATCGACTAGGAAGGCGTTGAATTTTCAGATTTTATTTACACCGAGGGCAAACGGGGTTGATGTGGTTGTTTCGGTGGAGTCTATTAGAGCTATCAATGAACAGTTTTTTAATACGGCATATGGTTTCTTTTTGGGAAAGCGTGTGTCATACCCTGTTGTTGCTAACTATGTTAGGAACACTTGGGGTAAGTATGGCCTGGTTAAATCAATGCTTAACTCGTCTACCGGGATATTCTCCTTCCAGTTTAGCTCTATGAGGGTTTGGATGCGATGCTTGAAAATAGTCTATGGTTTATTCGCAACAACCCACTTATCCCGAAAAAGTGGAATCCGGATGTGAACTTATTGAAAGAAGATGTGGGTAATGTTTCGGTGTAGGTTAAACTCTATGGGGTTCCTATGATTGCATTTAGTGAAGATGGTTTGAGTGTCATTGCTACTAAGCTTGGTACTCCTTTAATGTTGGACTATTATACATCTGACATGTGCATCCAATCATGAGGTAGGTCAAGTTATGCTAGAGCGTTGATTGAGGTTCGGTCTGATGTAGAGTTGAAAGATAATATTGTTAGTGGCATCCTAAAACGGTTGGGGAAGGTGCGAAAACATGTAATTTTTCGGTAATGAGTATGACTGGAAACCCCCACGATGGTACATGTTGAAGGTTTTGGTATGTTCCAGGATGAGTGTCCTAAAAATAATAGACCAATGGTGAAGAACATAAAGAGCCTGACCCAAAAGTCATAGAGTGGTCCGTTGGTCAATAAGGTGGGATTTTCAACAACTAAGCAAGTGTATAGACATTCTAAAAAGAATAATGTCAGCACTAGTAGTAATAAGAAGAAAGATGCAGAGCCTACAATAGAGGTTAGTAAGTCAAACTCATTTAATGTGCTTAATTCGGTTGAAAATGATGTTTATCTGGGTACAAATCGAAGGACCTCAAATCGGCTAGTAAAAATGCTAATTCTAGTGGATCCTCGTTTTGGAATGTGGATTCTAGTAGTATTAGTACTACCTCTAGTTGAAAAAACTGATAAAATAGAAAGACTTATTATTGATGGGACGGCTACCCTTGTGGATGATGAGGGTAAACTGTTGACAAGTTTTTATTCTTCGGGTGATCATGATAGTGAGGATGAAGTTGCTTCGGTGAATAACGATATGGCTGATTTTCTGGTTTCAAAGGATGTTGGCTATGGTACTAATAGTCTGTTGGAACAATGGAAGGAATCTTATGGGAATGAGGAATACGATTATGACCCATACAACGATGATATGTATGAAGGGCATGACATTCCATCAAGATTCAAGATATATGTGATAATTTGGATATCAAAGTTTGTGGTCGTAAAAAGAAATAGTTTTGTTGTTTCTTCCTAAAAGGAAGTGGTTTTGCCTAGTAACGGGCGGAAGAAATGGACGCACCCTCATCCCTTTGTATTTTAATTCTTTTTGCTGTAATAAAATTTTACAGGAACCCTTTACCCACAAAAAAAAGAAACTTACACACTAGGACTCTGTTATAATTTTCGTGAAATTCGCCCAATCGCCCTGCCGCATTTAATAGAAATGAAGATTTTTTGGGGCATTTAACACAAGCACATTTTTTGATGTGCAAAAATAGAAGTATTCCTTTGATAAGGCTAACTCTCTCTTCAGACAGATTTTCACAAGCGCGATTGATTGCCAAAGAGTATGGACACTCAATGGAAGTCACCCAATTAACAAGAACATAGTGATGCGCATGTGTGCACCACACTATAGGTATCAAATTCTTTGTCACATCATGAAGCGTTGGAGAGGGTGATTGAGAGAATGCGCGAAAAGAGACAAGGGGGTCTAATACCAGTCTGACGCCTATGAGAAGTACAAAGAAATACTAAGAAACTGCCATAAGGCTTTCCTAATCTAGAAAAGGCCTCAGAATGTACCAAGGGAATAATGGGAGGGCACTAATTAACAAAGGAACACCAAGGAGATACATTAAAGTTATTAGGGACATGTACGATCGTGCGATGACCCACGTACGAACCTCAATCGGAAACATATATTTTTTTCTCCGTAGAAGTAGGGATCCACTAAGGATCGGCTATTAGCCCATACCTATTTTCCTTGATACTTGATGATCTTCAAAGAGGGATACAAGAGGACATACCATGGTGCTGGATTTTCACAGATGATATTGTGCTTGTTTCGAAATCGGCAGAAGGATTAAACAACAGACTTGAGAAAAGAAAGCCTAGAAGACAACGCTTAGGGTCATCCGAGAAAGACTGAATACCTAAGGTGCACTTCAATATCACGAGATCGCCTAACAACAAAGGAGTAGAAGTTCTGTAATTGGAGACAAGATCTTACAACCAAAGGAGCATTTTAGTTCTTGGATCGATGATCCACAAATCCGGTAGGATAGACGAAGATGTATCCCATTGTATTAAAGCAACTTGGATGAAGTGGAGAGCGGCCACATGAGTCATTTGTGATAGAAAGGTCCCTCTCAAGCTTAAGGGGTAATTTTATAGGGTGGCAATTAGACCAGACATGTTGTACGAGTCAGAGTGCTGGCCAATTACGAAAGCCCAAACAAATAGGGTGGAAGTGGTGAAATTGAGAATGTTAAGGTGGACTTGTGGTAAACCGTATTTGACATGATCCCGAATGGAGTTTTTAGAGCAGAGCTGGAAGTTGAAACCATCATCAACAAGATGAGGGAGGGACGGTTGAGATGGTTCAGACATGTCAAGATCAGACCACAAACAACACCCGTTAGGAGAGTAGAAGCTTTAGTGGTCAAAGGCTTGAGGAGAAGAGGTAGACTAAAACTTAGACATGAGGACAGACTAAAGCTTGACATGAATGAGCTTCTCTTGTCTGAGGACATGACCCTTGATAGGAACGAGTGAAGGGCTAGAACTAGATTAGGATGTTAAATGGTATGTTGAGGGTTGCTTTTTGCTTCTCCCCATCTTTGCTTTTTTTCGTTGTTTTTTTCCCTCCTGCCTTGTTTTGCCTTTAGCTGTGCTTTAGATAGAGTGACCGTTTGCTATGCCTATCGTCCTTAAGATGGTTTTTTTCTTGGGGGGGGGTTTTTTTTTTTTTTCTCTCGAGGTCTTTCTATTTTCTTTCGTGTGTTGTTGCGTATGCTTGTTGCGTTTCTTGCTGGTGATTGCCTTTTCCATTCTTGTTGCCTTTTCGTATATCTTATTTCACTATCTTAGTCCTTATGCTTAGGTTGTTCTTTTGGTGCCTATCGTGCTTCCTTTAAGCCTTTTTGGTTCACCTTACCCCTTTTGTTGTTATTTGTATTTTGGCTTATTTTTGTTTCCTTAGGTGTGCTGCTTCATATTGCTTTTTTGGCATGTGTTGTATGTATTATATGCTTTCATAGCTTCTCTTGCCATGTTTTGTCTGCTCTTTTTCTTCATATGCATGGTTTTTTTTCTTTTGCATGAATATTTTTAATCTTTCTATTTTTTATTTATTTGTTATTATTATTACCATTTTATTATTAATATAAACAATTATATTATTATATTATTATATTATTATTTATTATTTTATTTTATTCCTTTTTATTTTATTTTCTTTGTTGTGAAAACTAAAAGGGGGTTGAATTATTGTACCGCTTTTTAATTTAATGTTTATGTTTGTTTTTATAAAAACATAATTCGACTTTTGTGAATTCAATACTTGCACAATATGAATAATATAAATAAGTAAGAACAAATAAAGAAATAAGAGACAAGAATTAGAAAGATCAAACCACAACACAAGAATTTATATGGTTCGGATTATGAAAGACCCCTCTTCCCCTACTCCCACTCCTCGAGCACGCTAACATCGAAGTTTTCATCACTATGTCAAACAAACTCCCTTATGGCGGAGAAAACCGTACACAACTTTCGCTTATATCAATTTTTGACACTAAGCTAGATGTCTAAAAAAAAAAAAAGTAAAAAAAAAAAAGAAAAAAAAAAAAACAAACAAAAAAAGAAAAAAAAAGGAAGGGAAAAAAAAAAAAAAAAGGAGTTCTAATATTAGCTAGAACCAATCTATCATGACTTCACAACTTCTTCACTACTTTCACGACTTCACAACTATACAACTTCTTCATGCCTTAGTATTCTTCACCACACTACTTCACTACTTCACTTCTACTTTCACACCTAACTATCACAACTTAGATGAATCACTAAGATTCAACTATACTTTACATAAATCACCAGACTATCACTACACAACTTTACAAGATTTACAAATGATTTACAAGTTATGATATGGATGCAACAAGATTACAATACACACTTGAGGTGTAATACTTCTTCACTTGATGATGGAAGTATTCTTCTCTTGTACTTGCGGAATTGAGCTTGGATCACTTGGAAACAAAGCTTTATGATTAAATGATCAAAGGATTTTAATGAGATGTGTTGGCTGTTTTTGATCAAAAAGAATGAGTGCAAAAGGTGAGAAAATAGTGGGGATTAGTCCAGTATTTATAGGACATTATGGAGGAGCGTCTACCTATGTGCGGTCCTCTTAAATAGGTGGGCGGTCCCCTTAAAGATAAGGGGGCCGCCCGTGTATTTAAGGGGGCTGCCATATACTAGGCGCTCCCCAGTTTGTTCTTTTGTGTAGGGGGGATTTTCTGGAACTTTCTAGCCGTTTTAGGTCCGAAAATTTAAATTTCAAAATGTTTATTTTGAATAAAACATTTATTTTAATTGTAGAAAATGTTTTGTAATGTTTATAAAAATGTTTACAACATTTTATAAAAGTGTGAGGTTGAATAAAAATTTCATTTGATCATAAAATGCATGAAGCATTTATTTATTCATACCTTTAAGTGATATAATTTTCAAAATAAAATTTTACTACTAATTATTTGTTTACATTTAATTTTACATTGAACGTTTTTATTTTTTGTGATTATCAAAACGTAAAGATGTGAAAAATATTAATAATATTTTTAGGCATTATTTCTAGCAACAATCTCCCCTTTTTAATGATTACAAAATTTAAACTCATTAAATGTAAAATTATTTGATAAACAAGTATTTTGTGAGTTTTATGTCATTTCTCCCCCTTTTTGTTGAATCAAAAAGGTATCGTCGAGAATTGCTAGTAAAATCGACAAAATAAATGCTCCCCCTTGATGTGTGCTCCCCCTCGTTCGAGGGCACCAAGGAATCGAGCTATGGTTTTTGGCTACAAAAACAGTTAGAACAATATAATTATTTCTAACATGTAGCAAGAAGGAAAAATATGGCATAATAATAATGCAACCAACAATAATCATCCATTAAAAGTAAAATAGTGTGTGAACCATACTCATGCATACATAAGGAAAATAAATAACATGCTAACATACATGAAATTTTTAAACTACAAAAAGTCCTATAACTAGTAAAGATCTATAGGACTTGCTTGCAAAATGGTGGATGGACAATTATGTGAGAAACTAAACATAGAGTATGTTTAGTTTGGGGAAGATGATGGAGGTGGTGGGATGATGGTTGTTGGTGGTTGTAAGAGCATATTTTGTTGATCCCATGCCTTGATCGATTCTTTACGTAGTAAAGTGTTTGTTACCTTGGAAGAATCCAAAATAACAAAGATTGAGACTTTGTATGTATACCAAAGTGTATGCGGAATCTACACTTTGATACTCTAGAGGTGTTTATCAATAAAACAGTGATAACTAAACAAACAATGAACAATGAACACACTGCTTCAATATTATTAGAATAATACGAGTAC
This sequence comes from Tanacetum coccineum, assembly GCA_026074375.1. Taxonomy (NCBI): domain Eukaryota; kingdom Viridiplantae; phylum Streptophyta; class Magnoliopsida; order Asterales; family Asteraceae; genus Tanacetum; species Tanacetum coccineum. The sequence continues at coordinate 18,541 of BQNB010075652.1, read as the reverse complement.
TCTTGTAGTACTAGGGTTACAAACCTTGAAGCTATTACAATTTTTCTCTAAGTGTTTCTATCACTTGAAAAGTATATCTATTCTAAAACTTAGGATCTCCTTTTATAGAACACAAGGAGTCCTTTACAAAGATAACAGCCTATCTTTTAGGATCAGTTACAATTCAAATATAACCATCCCGTAATAATCTCCATGCATCCTTATCTTCAATTCAGCAGCTTTGACCATCAGCAGTACTAACTCTTTTCTACTAGCAGTATTAATTAACACTGGCAGTACTAAGTTTGTACTGGCAGTACTAACTCCATTAGTACTGTCAGTTACACCTTGGCAGTATTAACTCTTGTGAAGATTTATTCCTAACAATCCTCCCCTAAACTTGTGATTGTCCTTCAAATCATCAAGTTTCTTCTGAATTAAATCTTCTAGTCTTCTTCCTTTGCTGATGATTCTTTCAAACATTTCTTCTACTTCTGCACTTGAGACTTTATAAACCTTAGAAGTTCAAACGCCTGTGAACTCTCGTGATCAACCTCCAATTTTCTACTCAACATCTTTGTCAACATCTCTTGGCTTAAAGGATATTTCTTCTCTGTCAACATATGAATTGCTAATCCATTTTCCATCAACAAAATATGAATACCCAAAGTCCACATAATCACCAGCTTATCAGATTGTATTCATGCTGATTTTTCCAAATCTCATCCTCTTCATCTGACTCAAATAGTGTATATAAATCTCCCCACAGCATCAAATCAAATCCTTCCAGTCTTGAAGCACTATACTTTTCCTTGACTAGTCTGTACAATTCTTCTACATCCTGTCTGTCAAAGTCTTCCAACATCTCACTCAATACCTTATAATTCTTTGCGCTGCCATCCCCTCTGAAGACTTGATAATACATGAAGTTCTCTGTCAAAACACAAGTCATCCAATCCACAACTGAAAACTTTGTAAATAGAGATTCAACCTCTATATGAACCTCTTATCTTGGTATTATATCCAGAAATCCTTTGAGTTCTTCCTTCTCAGCATCTTCCTCCATCTTTTGCCTCTTCCTTGTGCTCTTCCTAGGAATAGATTTCTTTCTCTTTGCTCCAGGTTCTTTAACAACTTCTTTCATTTCTTCTTGTGTATCAACCTCTTCTTCCATAATCTTTTCAGGAGACTTTTCTTTTTTAGGAGACTTTTGCTTTTCACTTCCATGCTCTGCATCCATAGGCTCAATATTTTGATTAAAATCCCAAACCTTTTCAAAGATTGGCCTAATGTCATTGTAAGACATTCCCTTGAAGTCACTAATCTTGTAGTTCCCCTGATTCTTCAAGTATTTGATCATATTATTCCTTGCTTGGGCAACTGTCTTTGGTTTCATCTTTAGAGTATGATACCTTATGACTGAAGGATCATTCCAGTCTATCTTCTTAGTAGACTTGGCTTCATCCATAGCTCTTTGTCTTTCCTCTTCTTCCCATTGTCTTGCAATCTCTTCATCTCTTGCAATCTGAGCTCTTTGTTCCTCATTTATTTGCTCTTCAAGTCTGATGGCTTCAGCAAAACTCAACCTTTCTTGCTCAAGCTCCTTATCTAACTCTTCTTGGGCTCTGACCTATCATATGGCATTTTCTCTTTCTTGTCCTTGACCTTTTCTCTGCACTCCTTTTTGTAATACGTTACACAGTTTGCCCAGCAGTACCAATGTTTACCTCAGCAGTACTAACTATTGGAGCCTCTTCACTAGCAGTACCTTTCTTTGCACCAGCAGTACTAACTTCACACTTCCTTTTCACATCCTTCTTGAGCTTGAATACTTCATTTTGAGTCACTCTTGAATAAATAGTTTGCAGTTTCGTACTTGCTTGTTCTGAACCTCTTCTTCAGAGAATTTCCTCCCTGTTTGGATTAATCAGCTCAAGGACGTCATCTTCGGAGAGAACAACCCTAGCTTTTCTCCTTGCTTTCCCAGTCTTTATTGAGACTCGAGCGTCTTGACCCCTGAGAATGAGTCTTGAGTATATTGCTGAACTGTAGGTTTTTCTTTGTCTTCTTCAAGTCAACCTCTAATGCTCCAATCCTGTCAGAAAGTTTGGTAACCAGATTCATCAATTCATTAAGTTGCAATCTACCCTCATCACTTCCATGTGAGTGAACAACATGGAAGTGATCTGGGGTAGGGAAATGGTGTTCCGCTCTAGGGTGATGATGTGTTGGATGGTTTCGTGTTTGGTGATGGTTTGGGCTGTGAAGATGTGCTGGTGATGTTGGGGTTTTTAAACAGGATATGTTCAGGTGTGAGTGAATGTGCAGGGAAGGTATGTTCATGAGTGGGAAGTGAGGAGTGAATCTTGAAGGTGAAGGCGAAGGTTTCAGGACATGTAGCATAGTAGCGGGAATAGATCATCCTCTTGTCCTGATAATCCCTTGGAGCTCTTCATAGTGTTAAACAGTTCATGTATGTAAGGTACAAGGATTTAATCGTGTGTGTTGTTGAAGCTGGTTTCTCTGCTATCTAACATATCTTTATGAACCTAGGTACATCAAAAACATATGGGACTAGAGATATTAATACATATCCAAATATCATCCTAGAGAAATTATACTTCCTGTTGGTAGCTAAACATATAAGGGCAGTGGCAATATTACTACTAAACTGCTCCCAAGCAATCTTCTTTGGGCTAAGGCAATGAAGATAATTGTGAAGAAGAAACCTCATTAGTGAATAGGCACCTGTTTGAAATGTTAATCTTACTGTTCTATTTATTGGCCCATAACGCCAATGCTTAAAATATCTCTGAGTTGGGAATAGAAGAAAGACCATCCTGATCATCCAACTTGAGATGTCTTCGTAAAGATCCCTCAGAGGTAGTCAGGGAGTGACCATCAATAGTACATTTATCTGACTTCCTATTTCAGCAGTAGAAACCTCAGCAGACCTCCAAAATTGTTTGATATATGAGACACAAACATCTGGCTTCTTTGTCAGTGCATAGCAAATGTAACTTCGATTTAGGAAATCGATGTTTTGATGAAACCCGTCACTGCCTGTAGATTTCTCTAAAAACGCGACCATGTTGTGCTTGTCACAAAATTCCAAATTTGCCGATTAAAAATGAGAGTAATCATTTGGGGATATATCGGTATGTAATTATGAAGGGCTGGAGAAAGTTAATTGCAATTATATAGAGAAAACGAAGAGATGTTATTTGACCAATTTAAAGAAATTAGAAGTTATCGTGAATAAACCATGTGAATTTATAGTAGGATCATGAAAGTCCAATTGGTCAAACCCCTATTCCATAGGTATTTGGCGGTAAATATCTCAAGCTCTATTATTTAATGAAAAATCTTAGACCAAACAGTACTAACATCATCCACATACTAAATTTTGGTCTAGTAGTACGAAAATAACCTAGCAGAAGTAAATTCTCCACCAACAGCTTACAAACTCAAACTTTTGTATCATTCAAAGATAGATTCACACAATCACTCTTTCTGTTTTTAAGCTCACATTGAATCTCTCACTTCTTTTTAACTCACATTGCACTCTGTCTATTTTTCACACAGCTCTCTTTCTGTTTTTGAGCTCACCAATTCTCTCTGTTTTTTTAGCTCACAAACTCACCCAAATGAGTTTTTTTGGCAAAACTACCAGCTAAAAACATTTGAGAAGTCTTTACTAATACCGTTTGCTTGGACTAGCCTTTGCTTCATTAGAGAAACAGGGTGCCATGAGAACCAATATGTTTGAGTAAACTATCACTATCACGGATTTGTGGAGTCTAACCCCATAGCCGTTGCTTTGGACTTGCCATTGCTCATTTAAAAACATGGTGCATTTGATGACCATATATTGTGAGTAAACTATCAACTATCACGGATTTGTGAAGTCTTTACCAGAGCCGTTTGCTCTGGACTATCAATTCTTTGTTGTCTATGAGACATGGTGAACTAGGAACCATTTTTGTTGTGTGGTGTTTACAACCAACACTTGAAGAACAATCAACATTCCTCCCCTCAAATACTGAACCATTTAGTAACCAATTCACACTTTCAATTGCTTAATCATGAAAGAGTTAGCACGAAACAAGAAAAACTAAATCTAACCATTTTTCTTGTCTAGCATATTAATTGATACTAACAGGATTTAACAATGAACACAAAATAACTAGCAGACTAACTAATAAGTAACATTTGACAAACAGTTTTAAATATATCTAGCAATACTAATTATAATTAGCGTATTTATTTACACAGACTAACATACTAACTTTGAACCAACTTTTCAAAAACAATCAAGGATTTAGCATTAGGATTGAGCTATCAATAATGAACAAAGTACTAAATCTACACATCAAAACCTTTGATATGAAGATCTGCTACATTATGTTTGAGTGTCAATTTATGCCATTTGAACAACTTTTTTAGCATTGCAATCTCTTTTAATATATGCCTAATCGCAATATTTTTGTTTTATGAATGTGAACAAATTTTCTATTATACAGATAGTACTATAAATTCTCAATTAAATAACATATCCATGAAATTGTACCCGATAAACAGCAGTTGGTTTTAGATCCAGATAACCTGTCCACATCAACTGCATGCAGCCACATATTCAGCGTCATTGTAGAATGGCAACTACAGTTTGTTTTCGTGCATTACAAGAATCAACCTATTCCCAAAACTGACAACCTCTAGTTGTTGACTCCTATCTTATGTAAGCTCCAGCATAGCACAATCATGTAAGCAACTACTTCAATGGAAATCCTTAGAATACCAAAGACCTAGTGATTGGTTGTGCCTTTAAGGTAATCTAAAGAATCGTTTGCAACTAAAGATGGATGTCTTTGAGAACTTGAAACCTGGCTCATGCACAACTCAAAATGATAATCTGGCTGGATGCAAGTACGTAACATCATACGAACCTATCATAGATATATAAAGATGTTCATCAACATTACAGCATCTCCATCTTGAACATAATCTTTCCAAATCTGTGGAAGTAGAGCAAACTTCACATCTGAGTAGTTTGAACTTTTCAAAATCTCATGGACAGATTTATCTTGACTATAAAAATGCCATCTGTTCTGTTGACCCGGTAATCCTAAAATAGAAGTACGTTCTCTCATAGAACTCATTTGAAATATCCTTCTAAAGCTTACAAACTCTCACAATAATCCTTCTTTGTAAGATCCAAAGATAATGGTAATCTACATATTTGAACAAGCAAGAATATGTCCATTATGTCTTATTATAACAAGGTTGGTCATGCTTCCTTTTTGAAATCCATTGCCAAAGATAAATGGCCAAAGAGGCATAACCATGCTCTTGGAGCTTGATAATCCATATAATGCTTTCACTACCTTGTAAACTTTATTAGGATGGTCAGGATCTTCAAAACCTGGAGGTTGACATACATAGACCTTCTCTTCAATCTGACCATACAGAAGCACTTGACATCCCATTTGGAAGATCATAAACCCATCTAAAAAGCAAAACCAGATATTCTTATTGCCTCAATTCTAGCCACAGGTGCAAAGACTTCATCATAGTCGATGCCCTCTTCTTGAGTATGTCCTTGAGCAACAAGTCTTGCTTTGTTACTAATGACAATGCCCCTTTCATCTTTCTTGTTTCTTTAGACCCATTTTGTACCAATAGCTCTATGTCCTTTAGGTAAATCTACAAGAACCTATACCTTTTGCAGTTTGAACTATAGGAGCTCCTCCTGCATTGCTTCTACCCAGGCTGGATCATTAAGAGTTTTAGAAACTCTTTTTGGTTCTTCCTGAGAGAGAAAATAGGCAAAAAGACATGTATGAAGGTCCTGATGAGTCTTTCCTTCATAAATGGCACCAAGAAATCCTAGTTCAGAGTAAGAAGTTGTCATTCTTCTTGTTTGAACAGAAGACTACACATCACCAATCACATGATCAATTGGATGATCTTTGTGAACTCTTGTGTGAGGAGTGGTAGGAACTGCATAAGATGGTGAAATGTTCCCCAATTCAACTTCTTTATCCCTCACTTGTGTGTCTTCAGATGTAGGACTTGGTCCCACCAAGTCTTCAGGAGTAGCAGTACTAACTTCAGGGACAGCAGTACTAACTTCTCTACTACCAGTATTAACTTCTGGCCTGGCAGTATTAACTTGTTGATCAGCAGTACCATTGTTCTAAAGATTGCTATTATCATGAGACTTGTCTGAATCATCAATCTCATCATGTAACCCACTTTTATCTTATATTTGAGCATCAGCAATAGATCTGGGTGAAGCATCATCAAAGTATAAAGCATACTTCCAAATTGACATTAAAATACAATCTTGATTAGCTTGATTTTGGTAAGAAGATGTACTAGACTCAGAAACTCCTTGTATACCTGCAAAATCATTAGAAAAAGTCCCTGCAACCACTAGTATATAATTCATTGATTGGGTTAGAGACTTAAGATCAAACAGCCACTTTGGACCATTTCTTTCTACCATAGGTTTATTCTCTAAGAATCCAACATGCAAGTTTTCCTGAACTTTTCTAGGTCTAATGTTGTATACCCTAAAAGCTTTGCTACTTAAGGAATATCCAACAAAGAAACCTTCATTTTCTGTGCTGAGAGGATTCTTCCAAACACTTCATCTTCTTGGTCTTTCTGCTTTTACTGCACTCTTCTCTGGATTCTTCTTTTTATTTGCTGCACTTTTGCCTCCCCTGAGTCTATGCATCCATCTGAACCAAAGTGATCTTCATCAATTTGAGCATTTTTCCTCCCTTGTTTGGAAGGATCCTCCACATCATCTTCTTTTGGGGACCCAAGCCATCACTTACTTGAATCTTCCTTGTACATCAATGTAATCAAGTCTTTTAAGTATCATAGATGCACTGTTGTGTTTGGAAACATTGTCTAAAATTTCTTTTTGCTTTGGTCTCCAAACCAAACATGCTGAGGCCTTAACATCATGAAACCAATTTCTCTTGACAACATTATGATCATCCTTTGGCTTAGTAGTATTAACTGCTTTTATTCCAGACCTCATCAAAATAGCTTGTGGAATCATATTTCTTCTTGGATTGGAGTGAGTCATTCTCTTAGAATAGTAATCATTCACCCTCCTTGTATTTTTCCACACTGGTTTAACCTGTTTTGATCATTAACATGTCTTTTGTGTTTACAGGTATACTGCAGGTGATCAAAACTTCCACAGATATAACATGCTTTATTATGCATCACAAAATCACTTCCAAGTTCATTGGACTTCTGACCATTCCAATTTCTCTGATTCCCTCTAGGCCTTTGTAATCTATACATTTCAGCATACCTAACTGGCTTCCTAACTGGTTTTTCTATTTTAGCAGCAGTAGGAATAACAGTCTTCTTCTTTACCACAACAGTAGTCTCAACTTCATCCTCATCATCAGAAACGTGCTTCCGAGTATGCCTAAATGTAGTTAATTGCGAAACGTAATTATTTTACGTAACCAATAAAAATAAAATATAAAAATCTGATTATTACTTTCGTAAAAATAATATATTGTTCGCTTGACGAAAGCTTTAATTCGTTTAGTGTCCATTTACGTTGATTGTTGATTTATAGCTTACGCGATTTAACTTAACTATTAAAATTAAAAGCGAACCAGTGATAGGCATTACACTTGAATCTCTAAGTCCATACTCATTTACCTCAGGTTGTTTGAATTCTTGTAGACCTGAATAAGATAAATCTAAGGGTGTTGGTCTATTTAGAATCAAAGGATGAGGTGAGGGGACATCATTGTATCCAAATCCCTTTTTGCTCTTGTCAGTTATCTGACTTGCTAACAACTGATCTAAGTCTTTTGATGATTTTTCAAACTTTGCAATCTTAAACTCAAACCCCTCCTTTTCTTCCTTTAACTTTTCAAGTTCAGTCCTAAGTAATCCCATTAGATATTCTTTGTGACCTACACTTCTTTTAAGCAAAGCAATTTCCTCAGAAAAAAGGACTTCAGATTCTTTATATTTAATGATTTGCCCTTCTAAAATTGATAAACCTCTTTTGTATGTAGAAGCTTTAAAACCAGTATCATCTAATTTAACAAGTAAATCATCATACTGTTTCTTTAGAGCTTCATAATTTTGCAAACAAGATTTAGAACAAGATTTATCATTTGATACCTCAGAATCTGTGAATGCCATTAGAGCCATGTTTGCTTGAATTTCTTCCTCTGCCATGTCACTCCAATCAAATCCAGCACCATCTATAGCACACATTGCTTTTTCAGAAGCATCTTCAATTCTTACTGCCTTTGATGAGCCACCTTGATTCCAATTTCTGTTGTCTTTACTCCTTGGCAAAATGTCCCATTTTATGGCAGTTGAAACATTCAACCTTTGATTTATCATACCCAGCAGTACTGCTTCCATCAATGATGATCTTCCTTCCAGTTCTTTGATAGAACTTTCTTGCCCTCATGCTCAGTAGTGCCATATTCCACTTTAGATCCATTTCTTCCAAATCATCATCATGAAGTTGCTCAAGATCTTCATGAACTAGTTGAGACCCTTGTGGTTGAGTGGACAAAAAGGCATATACTGTGGCATCACTAAAACTAGCAGTACTAGTTTCAGTACTGGCAGTATTAACTTTGGTGGTACCAGTACTAATTTCAGGATTAACAGTATTAATATTTGTAGTACTGCTTGCACCTGAAGTGGTTAGAAATGCCAAGTTCTTTTCATCATTGATAGCACCAGTAGATCTCTTAATCTTTTGTTCAACAATTTTAAAATTGTTGTACAAATCATCCAAACCCATAGTATCAAAGTCGGGTTTGTTCATCCAGACTACCACATGAGTATCCCACTCAGAAGGTAAGCTCCTCAAAAATTTAACATTTAGATCTTCAGGAGGAGTAACTACACCCAGAATTGCCAACCTACTAACAAGCTTTTGAAGCCTGTTAAAGATAGAATCAAGAGATTCTGAGCTTGAAGCATTGAAGTTTTCATACTGTTGCTTCAGTAGGGCCTTCTGAGTCCTCTTTGTTGCTTCATTCCCTCCAAATCTAGCTTTAATGGCAGCAAACATTGATTGAGCATCAACATACTGGTTAAAGGTAAGTTGATGTTCATTGGGCAGTGCCATGAGCAGAAGACTTCGAGCCTTTACATCATTCTTTTTGCAAATCTTTTCTTCAGCAGTAGAGGGCACAATCATCTTCAATGCTGTTGATGGACCAGATTCTGGTGCTGTAACAGGAATAGGTACCCACGAATTCCCATTCTCAATTACCTCCCATAACGCATAATCCTGGATCTGAAAGTACTGCTTGATCCTGATTTCCCACATCTCATACTCCCCTAGTTTGAGCATGGGAAGCTTTGCCAACGCATTGTTCTGAGAATTTTCCAACTCCATTGTTCCTAGATCAAAGTTTCTCAAAGCACAGGCTCTGATACCACTTGTTGATCCCACGCCTTGATCGATTCTTTACGTAGTAAAGTGTTTGTTACCTTGGATGAATCCAAAATAACAATGGTTGAGACTTTGTATGTATACCAAAGTGTATGCGGAATCTACACTTTGATACTCTAGAGATGTTTATCAATGGAACAGTAATAAACAAACAAACAATGAAGTAATAACAAACTGCTTCAATATTATTAGAATAATAATACGAGTACTCTTGAAGTACTGGGGTTACAACCTTGAAGCTATCACAATATCTAAGTGTTTCTATCACTTGAAAAGTATATCTATTCTAAAACTTAGGATCTCCTTTTATAGACCACAAGGAGTCCTTTACAAAGATAACAACCTATCTTTTAGGATCAGTTACAATTCAAATATAACCATCCCGTAATAATCTCCATGCATCCTTATCTTCAATTCAGCAGCTTTGACCATCAGCAGTACTAACTCTTTTCTACTAGCAGTATTAATTAACACTAGCAGTACTAAGTTTGTACTGGCAGTACTAACTCCATTAGTACTATCAGTTACACCTTGGCAGTATTAACTCTTGTGAAGATTTATTCCTAACAATATTCAATATATGAAAACATATATTGAAGTTCACCCCTTAACCTAAAAATGAGGGTTTGGTTGTTGACACAACAAAGGCATGAATCACCATGCGCTTTGAGTAAATTCCAAGGGATGGGATGCCCAATGATGGGTGAAGAAAGTGATGGTGAGTTATGATGGACATCTAGTGGAGTAATAGGTGAGAGTGAGAGGGTTATTTCCATTGAGTTGGGTGCTTGAGTTGGAGGTGGTGGAGGAACTCTAGGTGGAGGTGACAATGGGGAGTTTAGATACCTATTGGTAGAGGGTGATGATAAGAGAGTTGGTGATTTTGGTGTGTAGTCAATGGATGAAGATGATGTGTCTTTTGTGGATGGTGTTTTAGAGGGTGCATTAGGAGCACTTGGTGATGAGACTTGAAACTTGGGAGATGGGGTTGTAGTGTCTTCTTTTGTCAAGTCAATAAAGAGTTGTTTAGGTGGTATAATTGTGAATTTAGGTTTCTTGGATGGTTTGCAAATGGAAGCTTGAGGTGATGCCATGGATGTTGATAATGGTTGATGAATGATGAAGAAGATGGTGTATTGGAGATGATCATTTGGAGGGGATTTATGGGAAGGAAATGGTTTGAAAATGGAATGAGTTTGAACTAGTTTAAGTTATTCCAAATTATGTTCGAGCATTCTGGGCAAAGATAGCTGAGACTAGGTAAAAGAGGGTCAAAAAGCAAGAGAAATACTGTTTTACCCGTGATCTGCTAGGGCGGTCCCCTTAATTAGGGGTCGGTCCCCTTAAAGATAAGGGGGCCGCCCGTTATGAATTAAGGGGGCCGCCCTCTGCTGGTATCCATTTTTCACAGAAAAATGATTTTTCTCAGAATTTTTTTTGAGAGTATTTCTGTTTTGGTGGTTTATTTGCAGCAAGCCCTATTGAGTTTTATGAGCACATTTAATCATATAACATGTAATAAACACATATAAACACATCAAATCAAGAAACTAAATAGCATAAGATTGTATGATAAATAACACAACCAAGGGATTAAATCATCATCCCAAGCAAGTATCGTAAAGATAACCAACGACTAATCTTTCCGAATAAATCGGATAAACACCACACAAGTTATGTTAAAACATACCCATAAACAATTAAAAATTGTCTCAAACTACATTTACATCAGCTAATTCATTCAAAAGTCATTTTCACTTCTTCTACTTACGAAACACTCCTTTTAGTACCTTGTCCAAATGATTTGGAACCCTCCGCGCATCTCCTTAATCATATGGTTGCGTTTGGTTAGCAAGGTGGTTTGTCCGTAAAGAGAGTTTCATCGGTTTGTCGGAGAGGAAGGTATTTGCTAGTTTTGGTAGTTAGTGGATCAAGAGAGTTAAGGATAGGTGGTAGGAGAAGGAGTACTAGCTCGAGAAGTTTTCGACATCATCATCACATCATCGTTTGAAAGAGAATGGCGTGACTTGATGAGAGAGAAAAGAAGAAGAAATGAATGACGTCTTGCCAACGATCACTTCGAGGGGGTCGTCGAGTTTGTTTAAGGGCCAAGAGGACGCATTGACTGATTCGCTCAACAAAGTCATAGATGCCATTGTCAAGAATGAGTTACGTTTCCATGACGTGTCGATAAAGACGAGTTAGAAACATGCCAAATATGGAAGATTGCGGTAGGATTAACACTCGCACATTCTGATTTCCGTTTTGCAAAAGAAATAAGCAAGATTGTATTGTTCTTCGGCAACAACACAATACAAACATGTGAGCAAGACAAACGGGGGGAGACGGTCCCGATGTCCTCCCAAAAAACGACACATCTCCCGAATGAGTTTCTTCCCATTGCTTCATGTCGGGTGCTTAGTTCTATTGGTGGAATTGTGATTTGATAGAGAGAGACTTTTGGCTTTTAATGTACGGGTCAACACGACACGTCCAATTCAAGAAGTCGGCGAAATGTCTTCAAGATAGGAAGATCAGAACAATATGGTCCCTTCGGTTTCTTGAGAATACTCCAGAGATGCAAGGTCCCCATTCATTGTAAAAACGGCTTAAAAAACCATTTTATGGAATTTTGAGGATTTGACCGAATTGGAGCGAGAGTGAGAGTATAATTCGTGTTGAATCATAAAAAAGATAACAAGATTGCCATAAATCACGGTTTTTGTACATCTGGTGACTTTGACTATAGAAGTCTAGAATAAATCTCGAAATAATCGGTTCGTTGATTTGAAAGAGACAATTAAAGCGAATGTTATTAAAGAGACGCTCAATATTTTTGGAGTTTGTAGAAGGCTTGATCCACAAACAAAACACGACTCTTTCGTGAAAAATAAAAAAAAAAATTTAAAAAAAATTTTTATTTTTAAAAAAAAAAAAAACAATAATTAAATTTAAAAAGAAAAATTAAAAAAAAAAAATTATTGTAGCGGTTGTCAATAGGTTTGTAGAATTAGGCAATAGGAGGGGAGATGTCGAGAATTTGGAATAACATTTGGATGGTAAAGATTTAGTGATAGATATATACGGTGGAGTAGCTATTTGTCAATTTGATCACCTAAACAAGTTATCAACAACATAAAATGTTAAAAAAAGATATAATAAAGAAAATAAAATGAAGTTTTGAAAAATGACGAATGTGGGACAAGGATTACTTCGATTCTAAAAACCCTAAGAAGTGATCCATATGTTCTTTAATGTATTTTTGACTTAAAACTAGGATGTCCGAAGAAATATCTTAGTATATATATTACAACATTACGACATGACCCCAAACACTCCTTAATAATAATAAAAAAATTTTGTTTTTTTTGATTAGCATGTCGAAAACTATATATAATAGTATATTTTGTGTTAGACAAAGTAAAAGTTTAATATATTTGACTAGACAAAAGTTAAATACTTGTTTGTTTTGACTCAAAACCATGTTTTTAAAATATTAAACCAAACGGGCCCATTATTTAAAACCTTACATAAAAAATGAATCAATATATATATTATATATGAATTATATAACTTGATGACTTATACTTGATTGTATGGTTAGATATACAAGTGAGACAAAACTATAGAGATTGACAATTTGACCATCTAAAAAATTGATCCTACAGAAACGAGACCAAACACTCCTTTATTTTTATAAGAATTTTACATAATGATTTGAAAAATATATATGGATGTTTGGATGATTATCTTTGATTATTTTTATCCATGTTATGGGCATTAATCAACAATGTTAAAGTTTAAACACTTGCAATATATGCAAAATTCGTCTATATGTTCATGAGCAAAACATGTTCTTAAAATTTTTTGACTCATGAAAGTTTTTTTTGTATTGAATTCAATTCTATACAAAGGTTGTAGTGTAACCCTATGACTAAAAAACGGGGGGGGGGTGGTATCATTGTAGTTATGGAAATCCGAGACAAACAAAGAATTGATGAAAAAATTAATTAAAAACAACCCAATAATGATTAGAAATCAAGAATAGGATGAAAGCAAACAAAAGATGATTAGAAAATTTACAATGGATTGATGTTGATAGACATGTTAGTAAGTTGCCCTAATGCTAAATTTGGTTGATATTGGTAATTTGAGGTTTGATTTTGAAGGTTATGGTAATGGGGTTTTCGGTTACAGCATGTGGGAGAAAGATGGGAAGAAAAAAATGATTGATTTGTATATAATTTCGACTAAAAGGGGGTGTTTGTAATTCACAGAATAAGGCGTCCCCTAAAATAATAAGGGGTCGCCCTTTTTTTAAACATTAATAACACACGGCCGATCCCCTTAATTTAAGGGTCCGCCACCTAAAAAAAATTCCTTCTTCGAATTATTGGCTAATTTATATTTTTTTTTTTTTTGTGAGAATGCATAATGACATATTATTAATTAACCCATTGTTTAATTAAAAGTTTCTTCTTCGAATATTTAGGACGAGATAATCAAGATGTTAATACATAAGACGATTTGGTGACTAGACTACATGCGAACAGGAACAATGAAAGAGTTAATTTCTTCAAACGAAAAAATTGAATTGATAGTTGTTGAAATGAAAAAAGTCGATATTGTGGAAGATGAGATATTGGAATGGAGTTGAGACTTCAACAAAGCGATTTTGATAGACGTAGTTGAGGCGATCGTCGAGGTGAAAGGGGGTTTGTTTCATCCATAGTGGTTTAATACTTTTCTGATGCAAAACTAATCCTACTTCAAAGTTAAATTATTATCCCACCTAACTCACTATTCTTCGTGCACATAGTTTCGTTGGCCATATAAGATTTCCATTTCATAGTGGTTCATAGATAATCCATGTGAAAAGAATGGTTTCCTCAAGACAAATTCTTTTAAGACTAGAAAGAGCCAACAAATGTCATTTCTAGTGACTACCATAATTCTACTAAATATCACTAATACAGAGTAGAATCAATACCAATCAATAATTTACGTAATTAGAGAAGTGAGACGTACCTTAGCCTTCAAGAGAAATCACTTTAAATCTTCAAGTAGCAAGCTTTAATGATGATATTTATGGAAATCTATATGAGTTCTTTCAATTTGTTTGTAAGCGAAAACCAAATGATGCTTGTAAGAATGATTAACCGGAAGAAAATGATACATTAGCCAATTGGTTCCCATTGTTCCAAGTGGCCGAAGATAATGGTTTCCGAACATGTTTTGCACTGATTCGAACACATGCACTGTGAACATCTTCCACATTGAGTACATCTTGTTGGTGTGGATTGATTCCACATTGTGTGATTTAGTGTTAGAGTAATTGTGGTCTACCTTGGTCTCTCCTATGTTGAAAGGTGAATTTGGAAACTGAGGAAGAAAGTTTTCTTTGTCTTCCGGAGGAGAGTGTTTTAGACTCATTGTGGGTGTAGTAAATCCCCGAACTCCGGGTTTTAAGGAGGGTTTGTAAAAACGTTTACCTCATCACACTTTCAATAGGAATTTTAATATTGTTTTAAATATAAATTTGGTTTGAGTTTGGGGTTTGAATGTCTATCAATTTTTCTTTCGACTCGACTTCTGGCTTTTTAACAAACTTTACTTGTTTGGTTTTTCGCTAGGTGACCCTTTTGTAAAATAAAACCTAAACCCGAGATTTAATCTCCGGAAGTTTTTGATAACTTATTAATTTTCTATAAAGTGAGTGACTACTATCGTTAAATTGATGAGTCTAGATATTTCTTTTCTAAGCTTTTTTATTTTCAAGCATAAGTGTGGGTATATCCTAATATAAACACGGGGTCGATTCTTGATTTGGCTATTTTCTAGAAGAGAGAAACACTATAAGAGTTTTCTAGTGAAGAAAAAAGTGTTTCTTATGAAAGTAAACAAATACTATGCTTGCCTCTTCCAAAGTTGAAGTATGCTTATATAGTACTTTACAATATACCGGAATTCGTACCCGACTTAAAACCGAAAAACGTACTATATACTATTAAACTACGATCTATAAAATAAACAGTAAAAACACTGGGTGACCAGTCTTTCTTCTAATATCTAACAATCTCCCCCTAAGAGGAGGTCACCCCTGAAATACCAAACACTTAATACTACAGTCCTATACTTCGAAGACATTTTGAAATCTTGTATCATTTGGGATAATGATCTTTATGATGTCATCTTAGACTTGTCTTTGACTGTGAACTTGAGCTTCTTTTTTTTTGAGATCATCGCCCATCACATAATCTTACATCATCATGTAATGGATCGACATCTTGTGCACTTTTAAGAAATACATGTGTCAGAGTTTGCGGAAGCTTTGACTGACATTATGAGGTCCTTTTCATAACCTTCCATAACAATGTAGTCTGTCTGAGATTCGGATTAATCTACCTTGATATCTGAGGGGCTGTGAATTCCAATCTCCATCTCCATCTTTAACATATCCTGTAATGAAACATTAGTAATACAGAGAAAATTTGGAATTTTGAAAAGTCAGTCTAAGTGTTTCTTATAAAAATATTTTGTAACACTTCGAAAGATTTGATTGTTTATCAAATGATCAATAACCGTCAATTCTTATACTGGAACAAGTTTGATTCACACAGAATCGCACCATCGTTTCTTTCCAGTTGACACAAGTTTGATTCTTGTAGAATCGCACAAGTCACCTACCTAGAGCTTGTTTGATGTTGGCTCTAGCAGGATTTCCATTTTCATTGTGAAAAACCATGCGGTTATCACTCTGATTTCTGGCAATAATCACAAAGAGATAATGCTAGGAACTCTTGAGGATAACTTGTTTCCCTTCCACAGTTGTGAAGACAAGAGAAATGGATACATGTCCTAACGAGATAACTTGACGATCTATTTGGCTCTAGACTTAATAGTGCTTTTGGTATCTATAATCGGTAGGCTGGAGCTGACTGACTGCACCATGTTCATCATCAACTAACTCAGAGTGAGAAAGTCAATAGATAACGTGTTAGTCATCCGTGAGAATTAAAACAGAAAATCTTTTGAAAGATTCTGAGTGCTAGGAGGGTTTTTGCTTTGCAGCACTGGGTCCATGATGTCGATGTTCAATGTCAGCATCATCCTTAGAGATTCTGGCAGCATAATGTATTGACCCACGGTTTCCTGCCTAAGTGAATGGAGGGCTTCTTTCTTAACAACCCTTTAACGTTACCATTCCAATTTAATTCTTAACCCCGTTCAGTGCTTACCGAGGACTTCATGACTATAACCTTGTTGGGTTATTCCAATTTGTACTGCCGCCATACTCAGTTGGCAACTTTTTACCTTATTCTCAGCTTGGTACTCCTTTTTATATGTCCATACCAAAGGACTCCCTACACTAACTAGTGATTGTCCCTATGGTAGATCCCTCCGTTTTGGCTGATCATTGGGAATAGTACCTAACTTACCAACCTATATAACTCCAATAATTAAACTGCATGACGGTCTTTTGAGTAACAGTTCACCTTTCCATACAACCAATTGGAAAAATTTCAATTAAGTACTAGATATAAATATCTAAGCGTTTAGTACCTCGATTTGTTTTTGACATATTTTTTCCAGAAACGCTCCCCCTGCAAAATGTGCTTCGGTATTCGAAATTGTTCGCACATGTTGTGGGCAGAGTATAAGAAGATCCATAGTAATCACGGTAATCTATTATAACACAATTTCAATCACATTTTTTCCTCCCTTATCAAAAAATTTTAAACCCTTTGACATTTGATACAATTGTGCTTTTAAATAAGTTTCTAAACTTTTTTTTTGGCGAAAAGTGTGGCCTTAATTCGCAAAGACGTGTGAAGAAGCATATACTGCTAAGCCCCCCTCAATCGTTGAGGGATGTAAATTACTCCTACCCTTAATCATCAAAAGATTAACTCTTACAAATATACAAGTATATATTCTCAATAAAGAAATAAAATTGACCTTGATTGAAAGACGATGTTAGACACGATGTTCCTGTATGATCAGCCTGTAGTCAATATCCTTATTCTTCTCCAACAAAGCTATCTAGACTTCGATAGATCCTTTCTGATCTGTAGTCTTTTTCTCGATTGCAGTGAGAAGTCTTTTGCTTCTTCTCATTGTCATCCTCATGACCACTTCCTAGTCTCCATGCCTTATTTGTGAACTCGAATAGATGAAAGTCTTTAACCAAGTGGTCCAGTTGTTTCCATTACTCTTGTTCAACAGTCCCATCACTAATCATTGTAGCTCATTCAGCCTCATCAAACATTCATTTGATCATTTCTGTCTCTATAAGAACAACGGCTCGTAGCTTAGGGACAATCGGTAAAATCAACTTAGAAGTAAAAGTCGGGCTGCAAATCCCAATTAGGATGTACAAGGTGATCTTTGTTTGATAACTTTCAATCCGACTGTAAGGTCACCCACACAGATTCCTGATCACACAGTATCTTATCCACAGTTTGACTGCTGAGTGAAGACAAGTCGTTGTCTGTCTTGGTCAGATGGTTGAGCTTTTACTTGAATATTGAAGATAGGAAACAGATCTATCAAAATCAATTGGATGAAGAATTTCTAAAATCCCTTTCTGAGATCTTGACTCCTTGTTGAAATCCTTTTCCGAGATCTTGTATTCTTGGTAATCAGCTCGGCGAAGAATAATCTCTTTTAGGTAGTTGTATCCGTATTTCTTGAACACCTTAACACTGATCACACTGAGAATTCGCATCACCAGTGAGTGATGCCATAGAACGCACTGTGTTTGTTGATGTAGAATTCCTTTCTTCTAAACCACCAGTGAGTGATGCCATAGACCGCACTGATGTCATATTCGCGTTCACTTTCAACCCACAATGATGGAACTAATTCTTCAAGGCCAAAGTCTAGGTAACGAGCGGCTTTGAGCTTGGATATGGATAAGGCAATTTTTCGCTCTTTGTCACCTGTCAGAAGATAATCCAGATCCTTGTTGAAGAAAAATTATGGTTGAATAGTTACCTGACCTGGTGGACCTCCTAAGGGCAGTGGTTCATACACATTTTGCAGAATTTGATGACCCTCAGGATTATCCAAATCAACCTTATTTGTCAG
>BQNB010075651.1:7736-31398 GCA_026074375.1 Tanacetum coccineum | reverse complement strand
CATTTACTTGTGATAGGGATTTTATAAAGGGATAAGTAATAAAGACTCCTTTTAAAAAGCGGTTTGTACCTTTTTGGTTTTTTGGTATTTTTTTTTATTTTTTTTATTTTTTTTAAAATTTTATTTATATATTATAAAACAGTGAAACACAAAATGCGGAACAAAAATTATAAAGTTTAACAAGTCAAAAGTATTAAACTGTCAGAAAGTACGGAACAAAACTGATAAAAAACTGTGTTGCACTGTAAACTAGAGAAAAAAAAACATGTCTTGTATCTTTTTTGTACTTTTTTTGTACTATTTAGCGGGCCATAGGGGATACCAGTAGTAGCACCCTTTAGGCTGGACAGTAAAGAGAGCACAAACTCACCTTACACGTCAGCGTCACATCAATTTTCTCTTTCTAACTTTAAAACTCACATTTCAACCGTAATAACAACTCACCTTACAACTAAAACTCACTTTTCATTAAAAAACCCACTTTATATAGAATATACCCCACTAAATACTCACACACACTCACAACCAAATAAATTACAGGGTCAATTGCATATATACCCACTAAAACTTGCATATTTGCATATATACCAAAAACATGTTTAACTTGCATTGTTCATCATGCATTGAAAACTTGTGATTTGAGTATATATGCAAATATTCAAGTTTTAATGGGTATATATACAATTCCTCTTTAATTACATTTAATAAAAACTCAGTTGGGCCCACAAAAGTGTAGCTCACTTAAGGTGAGTTTCTCACCTAATTGAACCAAAGTCACCGAGCAAAAACACAAAAAGGTAAAGTTACTTTGTGAGTGGGGAAGGAACTCACGCGTGAGTTTTAACTCACCGCGACGAGTTTTTCTCTTTACCATCCAGCCTTATAAAATGCCTAAGGTCAAAACAAATTTAACATATAGTAAATAGTAAAATACACTAAGAGTAATTTAGAAAAACTTTAGTGATCTATACTCATATCCTTTTAAAATATTTTCCTAATTCAGTTTTTTAGTCAGAAAAATACTGAGACTTGAAATCAACTATTTATCACTCCTCATCTCAAGTCTTTATTTATTTACATGTAATTTTTATAAAGTTATGAAGATATATTTAGTTACAAAATTAAGGAGGATAAACCATTTCCCTATTTATGTACCTATGTATCTCTTCATTTGTCTAGTTTTGTTGAAGATACTTCTTTCTGAAGGAGACAAAGTAGTATTTTTACCCATCTTTTAGAGATTCGAACGAGTCAAAGTACTATTTCCTTTCCTAAATGAACACAGATATCGTTATTAAGAATAGGTAACCAAAGTCATCTCGGCCGAACGGCATATGTGATGAGGACATGATTCAAGATCTAGCAGAGGAATATATGGATCACCTAGAGCGTGACAAGAGTAATAGTATTGTTAGGAGTAATGTTACTGCTAAACATAAATAACCTTACTCCTAAAGATGAAGATACCATTAATTTTAATATTAATAACAAAATATAGTTTTCATATTTTGTTTATTGACTTTTCTTCTTCATATTTTATTTATTGACTTTTTATTTGGTTTTCATATTTTGTTTATTCTAAAATAAACTTGTTTACTTTTTCCTCAAGTTCAGTTCTCCTATAAATATAGGGGTTGGGTTTATTGTGTAGTTATTCAATAATCAATAAAATTCACGACTTTTAGTCTTTATATTCTTTGTGCTTCGACTTAAACCCTAGTTAGGGTTTATAACACGTTTTCGTTCTGCGTCAGTTGGTATCTAGAGCTTGTTAGTATCCTGGATGGTGACTGATTTAGAAGATTCAAAAACCCATATTGTTGGTGGGGTATGGTCTGGAGAGTACATGGATTATGGTTTTAGCAAATCCATGAAAGAACTTGACAGATGTTACACCATACTACAAGAACTACGTTCCGTGATCATAGGTGGGGCATTAATCCACAAGAATCGCGAGGGTAGCAAACACGAAGGTCGAAGAATTCGTCCAACCATTGGCGATTTTAGAGGCAATTGTGCAAGCAATCAGTCCCCGTTCAACAATGGAAGAATTGAATAATAGGAGGAGGAAAAGAAGGAGGATCGAGTATCTACAACCAAGATTTTTCGTTCAAAAATTCTAATCAACAATTCGGTATGTTCTTTAATTATTGATGGTTGTAACATAAATAATTCGGTTTCAAGAAAATTGGTAGATTTTCTAAAGTTACCAATAGAGATTTGTCCAATTGAAGGTTACAAAGTTTGTAGGGTTCCTGTGACCATATAAAAGTTTAAAGTAGAAGTAATTTGTATTGTGGATGATATTGATGAGTGTCATAATATGACAGCCATATATTATTGGGAAGACCTTGGCGATGTGAGGTTAATGGCAAGTATGATTTAAAAAAATATCTACCATTTCTCATGGGAAGGAAGGATAGTTGCTATGGTTCCACCCAAAGTAACACCACAATTATCAAAACCCGAGGTTAAAGTTGAAGAAATGATTGTGAAGGCCAAGGCTGTTGACGAACACATTGAGAAAATATAAGATCTTCAAAGTTATAAACAACATAATGACAAAATTTTAACTTTATTGTTTGAAACAACGAATAAAGTTGGTACTTTGGAGACTTGTGAGGAAATTATGGGTGCTAATGATGATGAAGATTTGAAGGGTTTTAATTGTGAGCTAAAAATGAATTTCGAGTGCGTCCATAATTTAAACGTTCGTGATTTAGATTATGGGTTAATTTTAAAGATGATTATTAAAAATCAAATCAAATTTTCAATGGCAAACATAGACGTTATTTTTATTACAATTGAAAACTTGAAGGTCACTGATAAGGAGCACACAACCCGATGTTTTGGGTCATGGGTTGATCGTTGGGAGTTTGATAGACGTGTTAAAAATTATAAAGGTTTTCGAGTGGATGTGAAGCGCAAATCTATTGAAGATAAGGTTCGTCGTGAGAAGGTGTTCGATGTTGATGAAGCCCTTGATATTGAGAACTCGAGGGCGAGTTCTTTCCAAGTGAGGGGGAATCATGTTGATGAAACAAAGGTCAATACGGTTCGGGATTGGTTTTCACCTAAGACATTGCCCGAGGTTAGAAATATTAAAGTGGCGGATACGTTTCTACAAGAAGATGAGTTAGAGTATGCTGAGCCTTTGGACGGAGAGGCGGAACAAGTTACATATGTCGTTCAACGAACTTTGTGTTCGCCTAAGGTTAGTGACTCTTCACAAAGAAATAAAATATTTCAAACTAAATGCTTGGTTAAGGAAAAGATTTGTTCTTTTATCATTGATGGAGAGAGTTGTGAAAATTTAGTGTCTAAGGCTTTGGTTAAAGCATTTAAGCTTCCAACAGAACCTCATCAGATTGGGTGGATCAAGGAGGTTCCGGCACTTAAGGTGACCGAGATTTGTAAGGTTCCTCTTGCTATTGAGAAGCATTACAATGAGTTGGTTACTTGTGATGTTGTTGATATGGAGGCATGTCATGTATTATCAGGAAGACCATGGCAACATGATATGGACGATACATACCAAGGTAAATGAAATATGTATTTGTTTAATTGGAGCAAAAAAATATTGCTATGTTATCTTTAGGTGTCTTTTCTTCTAAGACGAAATTAAAGAACAAGACTTTGATAACTTTGGTGGCTTCACCAAAGGAGTTTCAAGCTGAAAGGAAGGAGACGGGAGTTTTTTATGCTTTAGTTGTGAAAGGTGTTGAAGATGTCATAGAGAATGCAATACCGGCTGTAATTAAACCCTTACTAGCTGAATTTGGTAAGGTTGTGACGGTTGATACACCAGACACTTTGCCACCATTGAGGAATATTCAACCCCAAATTAATTTGAGTAGAAAGACTACTTTATTGGTGTCCATTAGTAATGAAGTTTTGGTTTCGATTCAATTAAGGAGTTGTACGCAAATTGTTGGCCTCAAAATATTGAGCCGAACAAGGAAGCTCGGCTACGAATTATGGAAGCACAGTCTTTATTTAATATATATTGTAATAGGCTAGAACGGGAATCAGGCTCGTTAATTAATCTAATATTGTACGTATTTCGGACTAAGGTCCAAAGTAATCCCGAGCCCGACCTAAGTTAAAATACCATTCGGCCCAACAAAGCCCAAGTTGGCCGACCCATGGTTTAAGTATAAATACCCCTCTCCAAGTGTGGAGATGGTGTTGGTCTCATTTGTATTTTTACAAGTTTAATCAACCATCTCTTTTTCTCACTTACTTTCTCTCTCTAAACTTCTCTCTACTCTTTTTCATTTTCTTCTCATCTTTATTTCTTGTTTCAATGGTGAAGTGAAAGTGTATCTTAGTTCCTACAATTGGTATCAAGAGCTACGGGTGAGTTTATTGTTTTTGTTGTGGTTGTGTTAGCTTATTGGTTCGGCTTATTGGCTTATTTTTTTCTTATTTCAGCTTATTTTTTTCTTTCGTAGCTTAGTTCTATTAAAAGTTGGTTAGTTTTTTTTCCTCTCTTGGGCTGTTAACACTTAACACGTCACGGCACAACAAATACATCAAAACAGTTTTTAGTTTTTTAGTAATTCTTTGTTTTTTTTTCTTGTGGCCTAGGTTCATTGTTTTGCTTCTTTTTCAAACGTACACACATAGCAGTTTCTTTCTAGTTTTTGTTGTTTCTCATTTGCATAGTTTTTTTTGGAGTCTTATTGCCACGGTTTATTGTGTCAACTTTTTGATGGCTTATTTTTCAGTTAAACAGCTTATTCGAGTTCTCTATAAGTTTTGAAACCGTAGCTTATTTCTCTTTGCTGTTTAAGTTTTAGCTTATCCCTCATAAAAAGCTTAAAACTTCTTGTGTCAAATCTTTAAAAGCTTATTAGGTTTACCTTTTCGTGGTTTTAAAGCTTTTTGAGGCTTTTTAATAGCTTATAGGGATTATTATTTTTTTCGTAGCTTATTTTTTTTAATCTGCTTATAACGAGCTTATTTGAGATTCTTTTGAGTAACGGTTTAAATTCCAAGCAACAAGAAAAGGATAGAACACAAGTCCTATTTTCATGGATCTGTGTTGGTTTTTGTTATAGAACAAGACAACAAAAAGGACGTTTTGTGGTTTTTGCAAAAAGGACAACTAGTACGTTTTGGTTCTGTGGAGGCGAATTAACAAACTAGCATAGCACGAGGCGAGTTATCAAGTTTGTTTGGAAGGCGTGTTATCAATATCTACAACAGAAGGCGAGTTAACAGGTTGAGAGGAGGCGAGTTAACAACCTTCAAAGGAGGCGAGTTAACAGTTTAAGCGGAGGCAAGTTAACAAGTTTCGTAGTAGAAGGCGAGTTAACGATTCATGTTGAAGGGGATTAAACAACTCTTAAGCAGAAGGCGATTTAACAACCTTAAGCAATAGGAGGCGATTAAACAATCTAACAGGAGGAAACTATACTCGTTTCGAGACGTTTCAGATTTTTCGGTTTTGAGTGTCGTTTTATTACGGGACTTCTAACGACTACCATTGTGATTGCGATCCTGTTACGATCATCGTGGTATATTCATTTCTTACCGACGATAAATGTATCATTTCGCGAGATCATAAACACATTCGTTGCTTATTATAATTTTAAACCGAAAGTGATAATATTTTGGAGGGAATTTGGTAATTAATAAGCTGAAATTGGAAAATGACACATGCAGTCCCTGAACCTTTTGACAATTTCACAGTTCGTCCTTTAGTGGTTTATTAATCCTCTTAGTTGAATTAAGCTTACACCGTTAGTCCTTAATAGTTCTAGTTCATCCCGTTAATCCTCCAACGTGAATCGTTATTGCACCGTTCATCCTTATTTGAGTTCTAGTCAACCGTTAATCATCTCAAGTTGAAAGTTTGTGCACCGTTCATCGTTTTTAGCTCATCAATCGTTAACAAAAGCTTAAATTCTTCAACAACAACAACGATTTCAACAACAATTAATCATTGTTTCACGGTTTCTTCTTGATTTTGTACAATCCCGCAAAAGATTCCATCTCTTTTCTCAGTTTAAATCATAGATTTGTAAAATCTCGTGAACGTTAATTGATTTCAATCCACAACAACAATCACTTTACCTACTTAAGATCCTACAAATCATTTTCACTTCACAATTCACGCTAAAATGGAAACGAAAGATACTTTATCTTCGTGTTCGAATTTTGAAGAACAATAAATGCAACAAATACAAGACAAAGCAAAAAAGTGTTGCATGGTATCTTTTCAACTACTTCATTCACACCTCAAGCTTCTTTCAAACAACGACTTAAAAAGAACTCGAACCGAGTGTGGATTCAAACGGGCATTTGCAACACTCTTTCAACAAGATGTTCATATCTTCACAGGCACAATGTTCCTAAACGTAGATCAACTACAAAAGTGATGCGGTCGTCGTAGGACTTCAACAAGAAGTTTTACAACTCCCTAGGCAGAGTACCTAACCGTTGTAGTAGTAGTATAGGCAAGACTCGAGGGTTGTTATCGTTCTCTAGGGGAATAGGTTGGGAAGGCTTAATCACGGTCTAATAGAATTCTAAGGGTTGAGAGAAGATTATTTTTGTGTTTTTATATTTTATAAAAAGCAGGTAAATCTATGGTTTGAGAGGTTGGTTTGATAAACTATTAACTAAACTAATCTACTGGTGATAAATTTATGATAATTAAATGTATTTACTTAATCATGCATTACTTATCAGATTGTTTCTCCTAATCATGTTGCCTTGTCATACTTGTGATGTAATGTGTAAGTATTTCCTAAGTTATAAACGAATTACACGAATCTGTCGTCTATTTAATATTCTGTTAAGGCAAAGCACAAGTAAGGTAGTATGAAGACTATTACAAGGCACCTAAGAGTATATTAAATGCGTGTGAAATACCTTAAGAGAGATAATATAAGGGGAAAGGTAATATGAAGACTGTTACCCTATGGTATCCTTTTTACGCACTCGCGTTTCCTTAGATGTGTCAATAGCGATACAAACAAAAGCTGGTTTTCTAAGGCCTAACTCATACATTCATCAACAAGAAGCAACAGTAAAAGGATCTACAATCTGACTTTCATGCAATCATAAGCAAATACAAAGGAGGGTTTAGCCTCGCATGTTATAAAGGAAGTAAGAAGATAAATTAATCACACAACACATAGACATATTGAATGATTAATAATAAATAACCTTACTTGAATTAAAACATGGATCCAAGGTAGTACAATAGGGTTTTGAGGCCCAAAAAACGACCTATGAAGCTGTTTTTGTGTGTGTTCTTTTTTTTTTTTTTTTTTTTTTTTTTTTTTTTTTTGTGTGTTTGTTGTTTTTTATATTGGGGCTACAAAGACTAGGGTTCGTCTCCCTAAGTTATATAAAGTTATCCTAAAAGTTACACACTAAAACCCTAAAATCAGTTTTGTATATATAGAGATATCACGACGACGGCGTCGCGTTATGATACTGACGTCGTCGCTACGTAGATGATTCTAGATCCTCTTTAAGTCGGCCACGTCCTGACGTCGTCTCCAAATTTAAGACGCCGTCACTGAATAGATCACGACGGCGTCACTTTATGCTTGTGACGTCGTCTCCACGTTTTGTAAGCAATACTTTTTCAAGGATTTGGTGTAGGTCTGTAATCTCGTTCGTTTCTTCTTCAAATGAGCCCAAGTCACGTGTATTTCCTCCAAATGCTATCCAAGTGCTAAAAACCTAAAAACAAACGATTAAGCACATAATCTGGGCATATTGGTATGATTTATGGGGTTAAATGACCCCAAAATAGTGTATAAAATGACACCTTATCAAATACCCATACACTTGGGATTTGCTTGTCCTCAAGCAAATGGGCTTTTCTACCTAGACAATAGCAATACGAGGGTCATTTAACCTACTATTTAAAAGTATTTTACAACACAACTTTCTAGACCTCATAATTAAAAGCAAGGAAAGTACATACTAGCACTTAGGTGTATAATAAATTAT
The DNA here is from genome assembly GCA_026074375.1 of Tanacetum coccineum. Classification (NCBI taxonomy): domain Eukaryota; kingdom Viridiplantae; phylum Streptophyta; class Magnoliopsida; order Asterales; family Asteraceae; genus Tanacetum; species Tanacetum coccineum. The sequence continues at coordinate 23,421 of BQNB010075651.1, read as the reverse complement.
AACATAATGGGAAAACGGAAAATCAACACTCATTACCTATCATAGCATATAAATTACCATAGGCTTGGTAAGGATAAAACCTCCACCGCTGGGCGCAAGCATTATTCATTACTATCTAAGAGGTCTTTTAAAGGGTTGTGGGGTGTTGGTGTAAGATAACATATAATGGAAACGGAAACGGATGGGATACATTTGGGGATGTCTTTTGGTGAAAATTGAGTGTGAGGGTTAGCTATTATTCTAAACACGAATACAACTTGGTTTAGATTGCTAATCCAGGACTCCAAACAGTATATAACAAACTCTACACAACTCTACATCAATCTCTTTCTTTTTCTTTTCTGTTTTTCTCTTTTTTTTAATAACATAATACGTCATATGGGGCTTATAGATGCACCCCTACACTTGAGCTTTTACATACATTCAAGCAAAACTATTCTATGACCCAATCGAGATGATCCAACATAACATGTGAGCTTATTGACCTCTATTAGGGTAAATAAATAACTTCATCCCGGTTCCCAATTCTTCATAAGCTGAATACTAAACATGAATCGCAAACGCCCCAAAATAGTATTTACAAAGGGATAAGGACTTAGCAACCGTGTACTACAATAATTAAACTTGGGTTAAAACAATAATGGTACTAAGAAGCAAGTACAGTACAAAGTATGCTAAGGTGATTTGGGTTAACAATGGATTAAGGGTGACAAAGTTCTCGATTAATAGTCTGTGCTACCAAAAATTACAAGAACTATGAAAAAGGATAGGCTTAGAGGGTTACTAGGGGTATCCTGCACTAAAGATGAGTGCATGGCAAGGGTGTGGGATAGTTACATGATCAGTGTGACCATCATAACAATTACAGGTTTAAAACATAGGTTATTCCTAGTGTCTCTTATCTAGCAAATCCTAATACTCACTATGCGGTCTCAAAATGCATCATAAAAAATCAGTTATCAGAATTCAATATACTATCCAGGTACTTCATATAACTTAATACCGATACCATGTTCCAGAAAAGGCGACCTAGAATCATACATACACATTCATAACGATGGAATAGACATATATGTCTGCATTCGAACCTTAACTCGAACAAGCTAAAGGTATAAACTATCTTGGATATAAATAATGTATACCCGAATTCCTAAAGATCTAAAGGCAAATCACACATTTTTGGGGTGGAATTTTGAGGGTTTTTGTGCTAGTCATACACATTCCTATTCAAGATACCTTTAATACTCGTTTTTCGTCGGTATGTGTCCATAAAAAAATTAAAAATGGGGTAAAATTCCTTTTTATTTCAATGTTTCGATATATTACCCATCATTTTAAGGAACAAGCAAATGGCAATTGAAGAAATAGTTTCTAAGGCTTATTCCCCCTACAGTTAAGTTGAACATTGTCCCCAATTCTCTATAGAAGTACCCGTAAAATCAAATAAAGGGAAAAGAAAACAAGTAAAATAAACTAGTACTCCCTGGTTTGCTCAATAATGGAAAAGAAACATATGATAACTGGTTAAATCTTCCTCCAAGAATTATACAATGAAACTTCCTAAGAACTTTCAAGCTTCTTCTCATCAAATATAACCATTTAATCAAGAGACAAAAGACAACTAACCAAGCACATGGGTCATGAGACTGATCGGCAAGGTGATTATATCACAGAGCAACGCATAGTACAGGTGATCAAGAGAGTTAGGACTTTTCGTGTCTGGACTCTATGGAGGTAATCACTGCAGTTAGATAGATGAAGGTCAGTGGGGAGAATGATATAATGCGAAGTGTGTTTACACAATATAGTTCTATAGACTGTGGTACACTAGAGTTTATATCCGTGACAAGGACTGTTTACAAAAGAATTACAGATTTTAAATATTGCACATTTTATTTTTTAGGAATACTAGAAAAAATACAAATTTTTACATAGCTGGAGGCGTGACGCCTTCAGGATAAATCCTGACGCCGTCTCCAGCGTCTACGAAAATTTCTTTTTCGTTTTTAATGAGAAATTTCCGGCACGCAATTTTTATAAGTCAAAACTAAAGAAAGCACTGCATAAAAACTTGGAATTAGTCATTATAATCATATGACTCAAAACTGACACAAATTAATCTAAATAATTTATATCAAATATTTGAATTTGGTTCTAAAAACCTGATATTTTCCCTACAGTTATTTTGTTGCAAAATACATTTGATTGCAAATAAGACGACAGATTACAACAAACACAAGCATGAATTACAACTAAATCCAACATACTAAAACAAACAATATAGAGTTAAAACACAGACACTCCTAATATACGAAAGTAAATATTTGGAGTGACTCCCAAAAAAAAGCGCTTCTTTATTTACGATCTTAAGCTAGACTCAAATGCCACAAATTCTTACGGTTGGTGGGAAAAAACCCTATTCCATAGAATGGCTCACATGTCCATGAATGAGCCATTCTTTCATACTTTCATCTACTTGGTATTCGGGACCTAGGTTCAAACAATTCTTGTACATAAATTTGTTCTTTTCGTACACATTCTTGAACCTGTTAGTTAGATCTCTTTGACTCAACATGAGGATAGGTGGAATCTTACTTCATGAAACGTTCCCCCAACACTTAAACTTAAGTATAGTGCGGGGCATCTAAAATGTGTAATTATTAAAGATCCTATTGAAAGACATTAATCCCTTAGCGTAATCATATTCGAGTTTAGTGATTTTCCTAAAGGGTTTGCCCATCACGACTTCAGCTTATCTATTAGAATAAACTCTCCTATGTCTTCCAAGACCACAAAATCCGTGATGTAGGTGAAGCTGCCTACAAACACTTAAACATCCCCTAACAAAGGCTATAAGTTTTTCCAAGTATACTTTTAAATTCTTCTAACCAAGTATGACTGATAGTATGCTTTACGCGTGCTGATGTTTATTGGTAAGAAGGGGTCAAAGTAGGTGACAAACTTCCTAAATTCGATCATACATTAGAATGCCAGTTCATCCCCATTGAAACTATTAATTGCCTTTTCATGGCGTAGCATTCCAACATTCTCGTACCCAATCAATTCATTAAGCACTTCACTGTCATTCGAATCATTATCTGAATGAGGAAAGGGAGATTGGCGAAGTTGTTAAGAAATTGTTCAATACTCTCTAAGCAAGAGTCGACAAAGGCCGAAATTCTTTGTAGCTCGTGGAGCTCTTGGACGGCTTGTGCGCGCAGCACAGCTGGTAGGACAAGATGATTACTGGTTGGTGATGGATTCGCGTTCTCCATAATGAAGAATGGAATAGTCAATGAAGATTACGAACAAACATACAATGAAAACATAGACTACGAGAAAGCAAATATATGGAATTAAAGTCTCACATGAAAGGATTCAAACGAGTATAACTAAGTTAAACTATGATCGAAACCTAACTAATCCCCACGCAGCGGCGCCAAAAACTTGATGCGGTCATCGTAGGACTTCAACAAGAAGTTTTACAACTCCCTAGGTAGAGTACCTAACCGTTGTAGTAGTAGTATAGGCAAGACTCGGGGGTTGTTATCGTTCTCTAGAGGAATAGGTTGGGAAGGCTTGATCACAGTCTAACAGAATTCTAGGGGTTGAGAGAAGATTATTTTTGTGTTTTTATATTTTATAGAAATCAGGTAAATCTATGGTTTGAGAGGTTGGTTTGATAAACTATTAACTAAACTAATTAATAAACTAATCTACTGGTGATAACTTTATGATAATTAAATGTATTTACTTAATCATGCATTACTTATCAAATTGCTTCTCCTAATCTTGTTACCTTGTCACACTTGTGATGTAATGTTTAAGTATTTCCTAAGTTATAAACGAATTACACAAATCCGTCGTCTATTTAATATTCCGTTAAGGCAAAGCACAAGTAAGGTAGTATGAAGACTATTACAAAGCCCTTAAGAGTATATTTAATGCGTGTGAAATACCTTAAGAGGTATCAACCATATAAGTGGCAAGGTAATATGAAGACTGTTACCCTATGGTATCCTTTCTACGCACTCGCGTTTCCTTAGATGTGTCAACAGCGATACGAACAAGCATAACACGCACATTCATCAACAAGAAGCAACAGTAAAAGAATCTACAATCTGACTTTCATGCAATCATCAGCAAATACAAAGGAGGGTTTAGCCTCGCATGTTATAAAGGAATTACGAAGATACATCAATCACACAACATATAGATATTGAATGATTAATGATAAATAACCTTACTTGAATTAAAACATGGATCCAAGGTAGTACAATAGGGTTAGCACAGGTCAAACACTTGCTAACATAGGTGGCGATGTTTGCCTTCATATTGGGCCACCAATATAGCTTCTTCATATCTTGGTACATTTTGTCAGAACCCGGATGAATAGAGTATTTTGACTTGTGGGACTCGTGCATAATCACAGTCCTCAAGTCGTCATAACATGGTAACCAACTCCTGCCATTGAAGCATAGAGTTCCATCCGCTCATGGTTCTAACTTTTCCGTTCTGAATTTCTCTAGATCTTTAGAATTTTCAACCAACATACCTCCAACATCTTCATTCTTGAGGTTCTCCGGCTTCCGAGCTTCAGTCTGAGCATTCAGAATTTGTTTAGGAAGATCCAAGCTAATAGTCATGACTAGGGCTCGAACCCTTAATGGTTGATCTCTCTCCTTCCTGCTTAGAGCATCAGCAATAATGTTTGCCTTTCCCGGGTGATAACGAATCTCACAATCATAATCACTGAGCAACTCCAACCAACGACGTTGCCTCATGTTTAACTCTTTCTGATTAAGAATGTGTTGTAGGCTCTTATGATCAGTAAACACCGTGCACTTAGTTCCATACAGATAGTGCCTCTGAATTTTGAGAGCGAACACTACTGCTCCAAGTTCCAAATCATGAGTCATATAGTTCTTCTCATGAATCTTCAGTTGGCGTGATGCATAAGAAATAACCTTTTCTCTTTGCATTAACACAGCGCCCAAACCCTTCTTCGAAGCATCGCAGTATGCGATAAAATCTTCGCATCCTTCAGGTAAGTCCAGGATTGGTGCACTGCACAACTTCTGCTTCAACAGTTGAAAAGATGCTTCTTATTTATCACCCCAAACAAACTTGACCTTCTTCTGAGTAAGCTTGGTCATTGTTGCAATCTTTGAAAACCCTTCAATGATCTCGATAATACCAGCAAGACATAAAAATTGACGAATCTCGTTGGCGACTTAGGAATTCACCCCCAATCTTTAATGGATTCGATCTTGGCGGGATCCACGTGAATGCCCTTACTATTATTCACGTGACCTAGGAATTGTACTTTAGGAATCCAAAATTCACATTTGGAAAACTTGGCATACAACTTCTCTTTCTTAAGCAATTCTAAGATTAGCTTAAGGTGTTCTTCGTGATCTTGCTTGTTCTTTGAATATATCAGAATATCGTCAATTAAGACAATTACAAATTTATCCAAATATGGTATTGGCACACCGCGAAATCAAAGTCCATGAATAAGGCAGGCGTTTGTCCAACTAACACGGCATAACTTGAAATTCATAATGGCCATAACGGGTCCTGAAAGCGGTTTTCGGAATGTCTTCTTCTTGAACCCTCAGTTGGTGATAACCCGACCTTAGGTCGATCTTCGAGTAGACACTCAACCCTTGGATTTGATCAAATAAATCGTCAATTCTTGGGAGCGGATAACGGTTCTTCACCGTTAGTTTATTCAATTCCCGATAATCAATGCACATCCGGAATGATCCGTCCTTCTTCTTGACAAACAAGACCGGAGCTCCCCAGGGTGAGGACCTAGGTCTTATAAAGCCTTTTTCAGATAGTTCTTTTAGTTGCTCCGACAACTCTTTCATTTCAGAAGGTGCCAATCGATAAGGCGCCCGAGCTACGGGTTTAGCACCAGGTACCAAATCGATTTGGAATTCCGCTAGTCGAGTCGGAGGAAGACCCGGCAAGTCCTCAAGAAAGACTTCAGGAAAATTTGGAACTATTGGTACATCCTCAAGTCGCTTCTTCTCCGACTTGTCTTCAACCTCATTTGTAGTGACATGTGCCAAGAAGACTGGACACCCTTTTAGCATGTATTCTTATGTTTTGGAGTACGGGATAATGTATAGACGAGCCTCGTGTCCCTGGTTGCTTTCATCACCGTGAACAATTAATGTTTCATTTCTTTAGGGGATACGAACAATCTTCTCGGCACACACAATGATTGCTTGGTACTTTGCCAACCAATCCATCCCAATTATAGCGTCGAAACTACCAAGTTTTACGGGCACTAAATTTATGTTGAATGGGTGGTTCAGGAGATTTAATGTGCAACTCCTAAGGATTGTATTTAACCCAATTATCCTCCTGTCAGCTAGTTCGACATCATAATAGTGATCTAAGGTAGATGGCGGGATATCCATTTAGGAACTAAATGCAGTAGACACAAAACTCCTATCGGCACCAATATCAAATAATATAGAACCATAACGTTGTTTGAGAAGAACGTACCCTTCCACATGTTAGAGTCCTGGGTTTGTCCTGCATGTCCCACTATGTACACTTTAGGCTTGGATCCCTTGTCATTACCAACTTGATTTCAACGGTTATTTTGTTGTTTCTTTCACTTTAGGCCATTTCCCTCTTGTAGTGTCCTTGAACTCCACACTCGAAGCAAGTAGGTTTCTAGCCTGTCCCAGTGCCCCTCTGATTGTTAGCATTGTTGGCACTTCCCGTACTCCTACAGTCACGAGCAAAATGGCCAACTTTGTTGCATTTGTGGCATTTTGGAGCACACGGACCGTCGTGGTGATAGTTGCATTTAGCGCATAGGGGTTTAGATCCCCCGTATGGCTTCTTTTCACCAGTCCCTGCAGTATAGGCCCTGCCAGTGTTCTGTCTCTTGTTCTGTTGTTGTTGGTTTTGATTGTTTCGGGAAGTGTTTTCAAACTTCCTTTTGTTCTTAGCCTGTCTTTCAGCAATGGTGCTGACTTTCTTATCCATTAGTTCAGTGGCCATTTCAACAGCCTCTTGCATGGTTTTCGGCTTTGATGCTACAATGTTTCCATGGATCATGTCGGGTAATCCGCCGACGTACCTTTTAATCTTGTCAGACTCCTCTGGAAACATCCTAACACACAGCAGTGCTAGTTCCTGGAAATGTTGGTTGTACCCTATCACATCAGTACCCTTCACTTTCAAATTCCACAATTCAGCCTCGAGCTTTTTCATCTCGTTCCTCGGACAGTACTTGTCAGTCATCTTCTTTCTTAGATCGGCCCAAGTCATTGCATATGCAGCATCATGACTGACAGTCATAACATGGGAATTCCACCATGTTAGAGCACCTGCTAGAAGAGTACAAGTGGAAAACTTAACCTGATTTTCCACAGGGCAATTGCTTATGCGGAAAAATAGTTCCATCCCTTTCCGAACCATTGAGTTAATTCAACAACTCCCTCAGTGCCTTTGAAATATAGAGGTTTGCACTTCATAAAGTCTTGGTAAGTGCATTCTCGAACAACGCGTTCAGTCCTTCTGCCACCCGTTCCCGAAGTGTGGCTGTCATCGCCATTCCTGTTTGCATCACGTGCTGCCAAAGCGGCAGTGACACCTTGGTCAATCATTGCCTGAAGTTGGGCATTAGTGACCGATGTGGTGGTGGTTGCTGTTGGGGCTGGGGTTGTTGTGACCGGTGTTGACCTTGTGGCTCGTTTTGGTGCCATTTTCTTCAATCACAATGAACAAAAAAAAAAAAAAAACAATAACCGTAGATTTGTCATGAAAATCATAACCATGACATGACATATACATGATAAATAAAGTGAGATCACATCACATAGTGAAATATACAACTGAATTGTAATCAACAATGATATAACCAAATCGACATTCATTCATAAACAAATTCGATTACAGACGTGACATAATACAACCATTCCATATATAAATTGGAAAACATACATGAATGGTCCAGATACAAAATGATCATAACGTTTAGGTTATAAAAATAACAATAAACAACCTAAGCCTTACTAGCCGATATTAAAACCCGAATACATACAGCATATATACAAAATGACTAGTCATAACATGATCTAATCTATGAACTGCTACCAGCCTCCTCTGGCAGCTCTGGCTATGCAGGACCTCCAGCGGTTCCCTGTTGTCCCTGTAGTACGGTAACCTGTCCCTGTAGTACTGTGACATGTCCCTGTAATGCTACCACCTATCCTTGTAGGGCTGTCACCTGCCCCTGCAAGGTGGTTACATGTCCCAGTAGTGGAGTCACCTCTCTCTGTAGAGACTACATAACTGTCAATGTTTGTATAAGCTGCTGCTGCCGGGTATGATTAGTTATCCTTAACTCTCTCATCGCTGCAGATCTCCTATGATCTGCCTTCAACATCTCTGAAGTCACAGCCTGTCTCCTGAGATCAGCGTCAAGCAACTCTCTGATCTCTGAGATCTAACCCACTACGGTAGTGCGCAGTGACATAACCTCTCCGCGGGCAAGATCACTCGCATCCATCGATAGCCTCCAAGTCTCTTGGGACAATCTAGCCTCTGTCTCCATCTGATGACGTGTATATGCATGTGCTCGTCTTTCTCTAAATAACATATTGAGCCGACCAGCTAATAACTGTCTCTGACTCTGCTCATCGTCTAACCTCGTATAAACCTCATCCGTGTCCTGCCTAACCCTAGTCTTAAATGTTGTCATATGTTGACCCAACTCTGTATCAGTACTAACTAGTGCCCCCTGCAGGGTCTCAACTATCTCATCCCACGAGTCAGTGATCCCATATCCAACCTCTCTCTTTAGATCAGGCTTGATCTCCCTATCCATAGTAGCTACAAAGCCATAGTCTGCAACATCAATGAGCTCTCTCCTACTCGTATCCAAGACCAAAGAGCGAATACCTAGACCTCTCCGAGGTGGTAAGGTAACCTTCGGGTTTGTCCTCTCTAACTACTAGCATAGGAATTAGCAATAAGTTGGGTGATGAAGTATGAACTGATATAGGCAAGGTGGTGGTACCTTAATGTAGGTGCATCTGGTCTGGTGGTGAGAAGTAATGTAAGGGTGGTGTGTAATGTATAGAGAATGGGGAATGTTAGATGCGGCCTCAGCTCTTATCCGGATCATCGTAGCTCGATATCTCAATGAACGAATGGGGCTAGGAGGTGGTGCTGGTGATAACACAGGTGAGGGTGGTGATAGTGGTAGCGATGGAGAAGGTATCTGGGGAAGTGGCGAAGACCATAGGGAGAGTGGTGAGATGTGGAGATAAGATTAGCGAGAAGTCCTGGCAACCTCTGCATCAGACCATACTGGCATAGGTACTGGAGCTGGAATAGAAATCCTAGCTGTCACACGATATGCAGGGTGTGGTGGTGGTGTGGCCGCAGACTCATCAGTCTCGAACGGCTCTGTCTCCTCCGCAGATGGGGCCTGATCAGTAGCTGGTAAAGCAACAACTACAGAGTCGCAGACTGGGTGTATACCTCTCCTCCTCATCCCCATCAGCCTCCATGTCAACATCATCATCCTCATCCTCCTCCGATGGCTCATCCTCATCGTCTCTGTCATCTCCTCCATCAGCAGAATAGTCAACAGGATCCTCCTCGGGGTCCTCATCGTCATCCTCCTCCGGGTCCGCCTCAGGATCGGACTCTGGGACATAGTCAGGTGACTAAGCAGTGGGTGAGGCATCCTCAGCATCTGGCTGATCCTCAGCAACAATCTCATCATCAGTATGCTCTGGGCCTGGAACATAATCTGGCGAAGGTGGTGCCTGCTCTGGCTCCTCAGGGCCAGGCACGTAATCTGGAGAGGGTGGGGCCTGAAGAGCGGCCTCCATGTATGGGTCCTCTGGCATCCAAGGCAGCTCAAGGTACTCGTGATCATCGGCTCTCGGTGATCCTATGTCTGATATTATAAATTAACCTCAAATGGGCTAAAATCTCCGTGTATGATAACCCTCGATTCAATCCAAGTCGACATGACCTGAATCTGAAAATTTCAAAAATAGCTTATATTAGTATTTAATATAAGACTCTTATAGTAATATACATTTATATCATAACATGTATATCAATTATGAATGCATCTAGTCCAACCAACTAATGCAACAAGTAGTGTATGCATGAATGTATGCACATATGTATGTCCCGTGTAAAACCCCTTTGTATGAATTCGATGTTTGAAAACGGTTATAGTCCAGCAAAAACATTTGACCTGGTTCTCTATAACCTTGGCTCTTGATACCAATCTGTAACACCCCCAAATTGGGTGTAACGGAATAACGGTCCCGGGGCGTGTTAATTCATATATCAATAACACAAAAAGTATAATAGAACCTGACCAAAAAGTCATTTAAAATTGATACATTGGATTTAACAAAGTATTTGTTACATAAGCCGAAGCTTCACTTGTCCACTTGTTCAAAATACAAAGATTTCTAGCCCATACAGTTATACAAAATGTAATGCGACAAAATCTTTAATGCATGATATCCAAATCAAAACCACCAATGTATCCCTTGCACCTCGTGCTTACTGATCCCCTAAAAAACATTGCTTTAAAACGTCAACAATAATGTTGGTGAATTCATAGGTTTGATAAATCATATATTGTAGGACCACAAGATTTCCCAAGTGTATGATAATGCAACAGATGCAGACATCATATAAATGTAATTACGTTGCCCTAAGCTCATGACACTGAAGCTCGACATAAATGAATACCATATAAATGGCCTACATTGCCCGTGATGATGTTCTAACCCGCAAAACCCAATGTCTACATGGTATATGATTCGTTTGCCCAGTGATAGCTAATCACCCGAACAGGGATGTCAACGTTCAATAGATCTATTCATAACATTCGCGCTCACAATCCAGTAACTGACAATTCATGATAATGGGCTCAACTAGGGTTATCGCTACTTAGCAAGCACGTAATCATAATATGAACTTAACCACTTGTGTCCAGTTATAAAACATTGCATGTTTCTCACCCCAAAATTATATGTCAAACCAGTAAAGACATGGGTCTATGAAACTCACCTTGAAGTGAGCGCAAAATAACAAGTATATCATAATAATGTGTCACGTAAATCGTCCAGAAGCAACCTATTTAAATTAAGGTCATATAAGTACTAATCCATTGGGTAATTACTACCATGCATAATTCTATATAGCTAATCACCATCTAATTGTTTTGGAAAAATTGTGTTTAATAAGTAAAAACATTATATGTTCCTGTTGTAGTAAAATCTGGTGGTACCTTCGCAGTGTTTAAGTCCGATTTTGGTACGTTTCTTAATCCCACGCTTTCGTATTAGGACGATTTATCATAATTTGACCCCCCAAATTTTTTTTTTTTCATATTTTTGATCCTCTGATGAACAGTACTTTTTACTGTTCACACCTGTTATAAAGTTATTTTTACAGTTTTAGTTATCGTAAAAACCCGTAAACGTCGTATTTCATTCGTTATAGCTCCGTTTTTAGCGATTCTTTCAAGCACGTTCTCGTAATTGAAAGTTCTACTTATTTATGAGGTTTACAAAAATAATTATTTCTGTCATGAACAGTAACTTTTATAAAAATAGTTTTATAAAAGTATTAATTGTCGTAAACTCGCAAAATTCATAACTCGTTCGTTATTAATTGAAAAATTACGATTCTTATCATTTTGGAATCCTAAAAATATGTATAGTTTGTTAAAAATACCAAACTTGCTGTTTGAATACTTTTTATAAAAAGTTTTTATAAAAATTTTTATAAAAAGTTTTTATAAAAATTCTTTTACGACTCCGTTTATTAACGTATAACTTGTTTTTACCGTATCTTTTTCGTTATTAATCCGTTTTTCAAGTTCTTTATATATCCGGGATCGTCATGAGATGTATTATTTTTATATAATGTCAAATCCACTGTTTGAAATTCAAAATATAAACAACCCCTTAAGAATCCATACTTATACTTTTATTTAAGCTTATTTTATGTACTTCACATTTGTAACTTACCACAAGGTCTCATAACCATTATGTGGTTTATAAGTGATACATATAATATTGTCCATAAGTTCAATCTTTGTCCAAATGTCCAAGGTGACAAGATTAACAAGTCCATAATAACGCTTAAAAACCATAACTTCATTAAGTAACCCTAATTTACTAGTTTGTACATAAACATATTTATACATAAACCAAGTGTGTACAAGGCTTACAACCATTTTGTAACCTCAATATAACCTCTATAGAAAATGTGTACAAGTCCATAAATCATGTTTACAAGAAAATCCACTTTTACAATGTTAAACATATCCTAAATGGTGATTTCACTACATAGCAAACAATACATAAAAACTCATAAAATGAAAGTATAAAGGTTTATAGAAGACCTTATGATGAATGATGGTGATGAGAAATAAGTGCTAAACCCTTGTTTAGACACAAAACCAAAGCTTGCACATGTGAAACCCTAGATTTCCATATAAAACCCTAGCTTTCCTTTCTTGCTTCCACCCTTGTAAATGGTTAGTCAATGCTTGTAAACATCTTAGAATATCTTAGGAATGATGTGTAATGGCTTGTATAGGTTGTAGAAATTTTTGTATGGATTGTGTATGTATGTTTTTGGTTTGAGCCGATGGGCTCTTATGAGACCAAAGAGATAGTTTTTGATCTTTTAACCAGTGTTTGTTATCTATGTGTTTTCATCACATGTATACATGTATATACGACGTAGGACTATCAAGAGAAACATGTTGAGGGTCCTTAGGAAGACTCTTGTCCTAGTCAAGGCCATATGCACTTGTTGTGTCCCTAAAAAGTTGAGAACTCCCATGGAAAACAAGGAGGGAATGTTCCTTAACTAGATATATTGGTTTTTCTTATGGTTCTTGTTATCCCTAGCCGACCATATGTACATATGTGATGATAATATAGAGTAAATTTTGGGTATTGGGTATAAAACGTTGGTAGTTTGTTTGGAAGCGTATAATTACTTTTGTTTGATCGGTATGCTAAACTTAATTTATCGCGAAACGTACACCACTTAACGTAACCGATAAAAATAAAATAACCAAAGACCATAATTATTCTCAAAATAATTATTTAATACTTGATTGATGTAAACGATTAATTGTTTGGTGCCCGTTTACATTGAACGCTAATTTTAGCTTACGCGATTTAAACTTAATTCATGAAATCACAAGCAAACGCGTACAACACTAAAAATAAATAGTAGATTTATCGATGTCGTCAATGACTTTAAAACACGGTGTTTTTATAATGCGTTTAAGTCTAAACGACCTAGAATGTTAAAACCGTGATTTGCCTCCCAAATTGATGTGAATAACGATTTGCCAAAACCAGTCACTACACATTATTTACCTAAGGAAAGAGAATTTGCCTCTACAAAACCTCATCACGTGATTGCATCTAGAAACTCTAGGAATAGTTCAAAGAACATGCCAAGATTTAGCTCAAATAACATGGTTCATAATCACTACCTAGAGGAAGCTAAGAACAAGACACATGACATAGGTAGGAATTCCAAACCTAGTGTGGTGCCTTCTACTAGATCACAACGCACAACTAATGATTATAAACCAATACCTAAGATCGACAACAGAAAGTCTAGGATTTGGCATGTATCTAAGAGTAGTTGCGTAATGACAAAGACTGTGCCCATAGCAAAACACTTTAGGAATTCTAGAAATTTTTCTGACTCCAAACATTTTGTTTGCTCGACTTTGTTCAAAATGTGGTCCTTTAATGTCAAATCATGATTATTGTGTAATAAAATTCCTGAATAAGGTCAACTCACGTGCTAAGGTATCATCCCATAAGACAACAACAAGATAAAACCCGTAGTGAAAATAAGTATTGCCAAGAAACTAGAATGATAGATCACTACAGGACATAGTTTTTCAACACAAACGTCTTTGTCAATGCATTAAAAAACAAAGACTCCTAGATCTTGTCTTAGGTGGAAACCGACGGGTAGAATTTTCAAGACTGTTGGTCTTAGGTGGGTTCCTACTTGAATGATATTCACCTCTAGCACAAATACGGTTGACAGTGAACCCCCACATGGTTCCAACACAGATTTCACTAATCTTCATGAATGTATACAAACTCTTGATTCAAGTGCAGGTACATCCATCAATGTTCTGGAGGAACAAAATCTTAATTTGAGTGCATGTACTCCTTTCAATCTAAAGAAAGAAAGAATTAGGGCATGGATAAAAGAAAATGTGATATCTGGAATTCACGACCACAGCAATGAACCGTCTACTTCAAAGCTGGTTCCAAAAGTCGTTCCTCTAGCAGACAAGACAACTACATCACGACAAGAGTTAGAATTACTATTCCACCATCACATAACAATGCTGAGGTCAACAGGTAAATATTTATTATAAAACCAAATACAAAAATAAAAAATTTCAAAAAGAAAATACAAAAAATTTCCAAAAAGAATCCTCTCGACATGTCTCTTAGAATCGATAACATTTACGTACCAAGAAATGTTGATTAACATCGACACGGGCGTGTAAATGAAGTTTGAGCAAGAGTTTCAAATGCTTTTAAAACATGTCATTTCTATTTTTCTTTATGACTTGTAATTGCTCTCAGATTGCAACCTAGACCCGAACGATAAAGGAGAGTGTACGTTTCAGTGCACTTATCCTTAGGGTTAGAAGAGAAGTATTCTAACATGATGTTTTTCAAAATGTTGAATCAAATTTTTCAAGAATTTCTCAATGACAATTCATAATCTTTTAAAATTATGTGTTCAACACTCCATCCCTCATTAAGTTTTGAAAGAAAATTCTTCTACATTTGGTGTCATTTTCAAAATAAGTCAATGTTTGAGGAAGAGTTTTTCAAAAAATAAAGTTTTAATGTTTTTGGATACATCATAACATGACATTTTATGTATTCAAAACGTTATCAAAAATATCTTAATAACAAATCTGTAATAATAATGACTACTCAATAGATTGTATGTTATAAGATGATTTAGTGGTTGAGCACAATTTTTCAAGAATTCTTCAATGACAATTTATAATCTTTCAAAATTGTGTGTTCAACAATGCTAAACCTCAATTTTATATTCATTTTACAACTTGGTATCATTTTTTTGGTGTCAAACATATGTAAAATTAAGGGGGAGCAAGTTAATGTTCCATATAATTCATGCTAAGTATAAAAGTTTTCATCACAGGATTTTCATGACAAATTTTAATCACCTGGTATTTCAAAGACTAAATGAATTAGTATTTAAAATAAAGGGAGAAATGTAATTAAAATGTCATCTTGAAAACAATAAGTGATCTAAACGACTCAAAATGTGCTCTTCGGAAAAGGTTTTATGGTTCGATCTTATACCTAACAACATCTTATTTTCACGACGATTCTGAAGTCATATGGTGGTTAGGTTAGGTACTAGTCCTTTGATCCAACTAGAACCGGAGGGATCTACCCAAGGACACTCCATAGTTAGAAATAGCAGTCCTTAGGTATGATTGGAGATAAATGAGAATAAGGGAATAATGTCGACTAAGATTGAGCTAACACTGGAACAATCACAACAAGGTGTTAGTAATGACGTCTTGGTAAGCATTGAAGGGGTTGAAGAATGAAAAAGAAATGTA